>PVKA01001179.1:0-37764 GCA_004027165.1 Ctenomys sociabilis
CAGGCAGGTGGCAGGCAGAGGGCTGCAGGGGGCAGTGCAGGGGGCAGGCAGGGGGCAGGCAGGGGGAAGGCAGGGGGCCGGCAGGGGCAGGCATGGACATCATAAGGCACCAGTCCCAGGACATGGAGAGCCCTGAGTCCTGAGCGCAGGATGTCCATTAGAAAGGTCTGTGACATTCACCAGCAGGCCACTGTCCAGAGGGGACCATGACAGAGGCAGTGGGGCTCCGCTGAAGGGGATAAGAGAGAAGCAATTAAGGAGAGAAAAGTGGAAGATAAGAAGATTAGAGAAGAGCGGCAAAGGGCGTGTGGCCTAGCAATGACAGGGCGCTGGTCACCTTGAAGAGGCCTCTGAGGGGCGATAAGATCTGAGCCTTTTCAGTGTCACAGCAATGACACAGTAGTGACAGGAGCTTTGTGGGTGGGACCTGCTGGTCCCTCTGCCTGAGCCGGAGCCCCAGAGAATGAGAGGAGGCCAGGCAGGGATCATGGTGCCCTGGGAGAGGAGCTGATGCCTCTGACTCACCTCCATCGAGCCCGGTCCAGAAGGCTGACCCTGACTGTGGTGGTGTCACGACCAGGTGTCCCAGGGCTGAGGCAGCCGGCTCTGTCCTCTCTGCTTCTGGCTCAGGGCCTGTCTGCAGGGCCAAAGCAGGCTGCAGCCTCAAGGACGGCCGCGAGAGACCCGGGCGGCATGCACTGGCCTGTGTGCGTGGAGACCAGGCCCTAGGGAGTGGGGTCCGAGCCGGTGTGCTGCTCACACTGGTAGTCCGCTGGCCTGGGAGCAGGAGGGTCTCAAGTGTGAGCCCAGCCCAGATGTCAAGGCTGGTGTACAGGTGTCCCCTCAAGGCCTCAGGCAGTTCCGGCTTCTGGAGTTTGTGATTAATTATTGTAGGCGTGGGTGCTGCACCTGCCCCATCCACACCTGTAATTTGCATTACAGCGTAAGGTGGAGAGAGAAGCGGCTAACTGAGCTCTTGCTGCTCTTTTTTTTTTTTTTTTTGTGCTCTTGCTCTTTGCCACCCTGAAAAGTTGCTCTCTGCCATGTGCCCCTCTGCCTTGGAGGCAGCTGAATATGGACTGAGACCTCCAGTAACTGTGAGCTAAAAAACGTTTGTGTCCTTCATTTTGGGTGTTTGGTATTTGTTCCAGCAACGAGAGGAGAGTAATTAAGACACCAGGCAATTTAACAAGACTCTTAAATATTAAAAAGTAAAAAAAGCTGGAGACGCAGCTTAGTGAAAGGGCCCTGGGTTCAATGCCAACATTTCAAAAAATTAAGAGTGGGCTCGGGGGCGGGGGGGCAGAGAATTCAGCTCCCTGCACCCAGAGCTCAACGCGGTGCTTTCTTCTCCCAGCCTCTGCCAGTGGTCTTGCTCTCTAGGGAGGTGTGCAGGGCTGCCGGCCCTCGGCCCCTGAGGGCAGAAGCCCTCCTCCTGTGCACTCATGGTCCACACAAAGCCTGAGGGTGCTCTGTGGGACTCTGGTGGGCAGCAGGGCATGAGGGCGCTGCTCCTGGCTGTGCCTGGCCCACACGCATCTCACCCCCACTGCAGGCCACCCCTGCGCATGGCACTGCTTGAGCTCTGTTCCTGTTGCTAAGGCCAAGCCGTGGTGAGTTTCCAGCTCCAGATGCTCCCTTCCTGCCCCCCCCCCCCGTTTCTGCCTCCTTTTTCACTTAAGAGACAGTCATGGTAGAGCCCAGCAGACACGTCCATGCTGCCTGGAGCAGCCCAAACCCAAGAGCACCACGCGCGTGTGTATGCGCGGTGCGTGCACATGTATGTTGCATTGCACACACGTGCATTCAGTTGCACACACATATGTGTGCACCGTGCGTCTGTGTGCGTGCGCGCGAGTGGCTGTGTGCACCAGCTGTGAGGCCACACTGATGGAAGACGCAATGAGCAGGGGCACCCGGCACGCCGCACGCCGCAGGCTCCGCTCTCCTCTGACTCCCTACGTGACACTTCTCTGAAGTGAACCAGAGCACAGCGCTGTGTGTTTGCTGAAACTCCCATCACTTGGCTGTCTTGCCACCAAATATTTGATCATTTCTCTTCCAAATCAAGTTGGGCAGCAGCGATTCCACAGATGCTGTTCACAACAGACAATTAAACCTCCACAGAGAGACAGAATGGCGTTTCAAAACAATCACAGCAACGCTTGAAAAAGAACCCTTTCTGGTGCAATGGCAAGCACTCTGCAGAAGGGAGGCGACCCCAGCTCACGACGCAGTGACAGCTCGGCCCTCCCTCCAGTGTGCTGCAGGAGAGCCATGCGCCACCCCAGGCCAGTGCTGTCAGAGTGGTGGCTCTCACCCCACGTCTTGCTCCCTGATCCCCATGTTGGCCCTGATAGGCCCTGTCCCCACCCTCATGAGCCCTTGCCCCTGAAATGCCATTGGCAGCGATGCCAAACATGCCTGGCATGCTTGCCAGCCTGCACCCACCTCCTTCGCACAAAGCCTCTAGCCCCTCTCAGCTTACTGTGTGGTAGCAGCGGTCGTGGCTGGATGTCTTCCTAGTCCTGCAGTTCGTCTTCTAGCCAGAAGATCTCCCAGAGGGCCTCCAGGGATACCTGTCTCCCCAGTGGACAAGGCATGGCACCTCCCACAGGCACGTGACTGGTGTGGCCCACTTCACCCCTGGTCATACACTCAGGGCATACACATTGCCCCACCCTGCACACCACACTCAGGGCTGCCACGGCCCTAGCAGGTGGCATTTGCACATCTGCTGTCAACTCTCCTCCAGCAGGCCCCTGAGTGCAAGGTCATGCTGGACTCCTGGAGCCCGTGTACCCAGTGTCAAGCTGCTGTGAACACCCAGAGCTGCACTTGGCAGAGCTACATGGGCACGTGCGCGGGGCACGCGGCGAGCTCACGGAGCTCTTTGCAGAACGGAGGACAATTATTTGTCAAGTATAACAGTGATCCTGGCCCTTTGATTCTTTAGCACAGCCCGGGTAGATCCTTCGCTCCTCCTGTTTAACCTTGCTGGATCTCAGAGCAGCATACAAGCTATTAACTACACAGCACTTTATTGTTTCTGCCAAGAGGAGAATACATTAAGTTGCCTTTGAAATCTTTATCCTGCTACTATCCGCATGCATTAGCATATTTTATGATTTAAATCTAATTATCACGGTTTTTCTAGAGATGTAACTGAAAGTGATCATTGTTGAGCACTTGAACATGGACAGAAGAAAGGCAGGAAAATAGCCAGATTCAACGGAAAGTGTCACAAGGGATGGACGGAAACTGATTAAAGATCAAGAACTGGAAGAAGAACCGAAGGCCTCCGGCTTGGGTAGCCCTTACAACAAGCCCTGGATCTATCTTGTGCTTCTGTGGGTAGCCCTCGGGGGCTCCTCTGGGGAGCTCTGTCCTGCCCTGCTGGCACTGCCAGAGGGAGGCCACACCCAAGGGGCACAGCCAGACAGTGCAGCCCGCTTTCTACCGCAGGGCACTTCCTCCCCAGAGCCCTCACAGGGAGCAGCACTGGGGTCTGCCCTCGGAGCCCCTCAAGCTCTCCCGAAGGACCACCTGTCTGAGGCAGCGGCACTGCCTTCAGTGCCCATCGTGTGGCCAGTGAGTACTCTCCTGCCGCACGAAGTGGCACAAACTGCATAGCTCACGACAGGGAGGTCTCTCGTGTACAGCTGTGGAGTCCAGGGGAGGCTGAGCAGGCAAGTCCGTCCATGCTCACGCTCTGACTTGCTGCAGGCCAAGGTGTGCCCGCCTGACGGAGGCTACGTCCTCTGAGTCTTCACGGTGTCCTTCCTGTGCCCAAATTTCTCCCTTGCATAAGGACTGGTCGAATGGGGACCTGGCGACTGCATCTTAACCTGAGCGGCTGCAAAGACCCTTGTAATGCTGATGGCTTGTGCCAACTTGACACAATTAGTTAAGATAAGTTTAAAAAGCAACTCTGCACACTAGGGTGTGAAGCCCCTCACCCCAGGGTGGCTGAAGGCCTGGATGTTATGAAGGAGAAGTGAAAAAGGCGGACTTGCTTCTGTTCCTTGGAGGAGCTCCAGCCTTTGCCCTCAGCTTAGATGTCATCATCCGGCTTCCAGCGCAGCCAATGCAGCTTCCCAAGCAGACCCTTCAGCCTCCTGACCTGGACTTGCCCGGACACCACACTGAGCTCCAGGCCTCCGCCAAATCCTTCCAGGTATGCAGCCTCCCTCTGCACACTGGCTCACGCAGCCCAGTGGCCAGCCTTTGCAAGCTGATCTTATCATTGTTTTACATTTGTATGCCTGGTGCTTCTCTGCTGTCCTGTGGACACAGCCATGTTTCCTGGGGCTAGGGGTGGGACCTGGGCGGGTTCACATGGAGCATCTACAGCCCATGCCTGCCTTGGGCTCAAAATGTCAAGCTGTGCTCTCAGCCTAGAAGTCTAATAAGAGCTTGCTCTGAAAGACTCCACAGAATCCCTTTTTGGGGAAGTCTGGCTGCAATCAAAGGTAGCACCTGAGGATGGAGAAAAGGGCTGGTTCCCAAGAGGGCATAATGGAGACGGACGAGGAGCATTGTCCAGTCTGTCTGTCCCCCTTCTCCTGGAAGCAGCAGTGTAGACTGCAGGGTTCACAGAGCACAAGGCAGCCTGCCTATAGGTGGGCAGCAGAGTAGGGTTGGAGTCAGCTCGGCCCTGCCAGCCCAGGGCTGCTGTGAAACATCACGGCCTCAAGACGCGGGCTCTCAGGCCCCTGCTGAGCAGGAGGTCTCGGGTAGCCAGGCGATAGCACCACCTGGGGCACATGGGCACTGACCTTCACACCCCAGGGAAACGTCAGAAGGTCGAGTTCTGCCCCCAACACACATGCACACGCACGCACACACGCACACACACGTGCACACGCATGCACACATACATGTGCAGCACACAAGTAGGGGTCAGGCCTGACTTCCCTGAGGGAATCTTCCCTGGCCTCTGTCACCCAGACCCAAGCCTCAGGACGCACTGGTAAGGGCTCTTCCCAGACCCTGGCCTTGCGGCACAGAGCCTGCTGCCTGCCCCAGATGCAGGTGGGCAGTAGGTGCCAGCTTCCGCCAGGTGCCCGTGGCTCACAGCCTGGGCCAAGCCACAGCCTCCCCGCGCCCCAAGGGCCGGATCCTGGCACCTCCTCAAGCACCAGCAACGCAGTGGCAGCCGTTGCACGGTGCTCTGTTCCCTGGGGAACACGACTGCAGCTGATCTGAAGTCAGGAAGGGCATACTCCCCCCACCCCCAGACTCCGTTTTTAGCCCTGAGCCTGCTGGGATCTGAGATACCATGGTGATGGGAGTCATGGAAGTGGAGAGGGGTGAGCTGTGCCAGCACCCCCTGCTCTGGGGCGGGCTGCACTCTTCCTGCCTGCTGACTGCATGCATGTCTCAGAACGAGCTGCAACCACACTACTCGGGCCAGCACTTGGGTCACCCAGTGGACAGAGGAAGGCCACGAGGGGATCGATGTCTCCTCAATCTCTAGAAATTTCAGGACCCTTGCCCAGGGGACCCAGCGGGAGCCGGCGACAGAGTGTGGTTCCTTGGCTTCTAGGACAGGTTCCCTGACTATTACGTGGTAGGAGGCCCTGGGGCCACGGGAGGCATCTCCACACAGGTTAGTGTCCTGTGCCCAAGGCCCTCAGTGATTTCTGTCCTTACAGGTGCATGTGCAAGGGAGACACTGGCTGAGCAGCGTCTTCCTGGCTATGCTCAACCCAGCAGGTCCCATGATGGCCCAGCAGGGTCTGTGGCAAGGACAGGACTTTGCATAGAACCTGCTAGGTATGATTTTGTTTTTTTTTGGTGGCCAGCTCAGCCCACCCTGGGGGCGGTGCTGGTGAGGAATGTGGTGCCGGGGATTGAACCATGGTCCCCGAGTGCTTGCCTAAGCAGGTGCTTTAGACCACTGCACTATCTTGCCAGCCCCAGCTCCACACTTTTGCAGCACCATGCCTTGCAAACTGATTTCCAGAATCCAAAAGGTCAGGAAGAAAGTGGCCATCAAGATTTTCCACGTGAGTGACTACCACGGGTGTTGGTGTGATCACCTTGTGAGGCCGTGCTCACTAGGAAATACATTTGTCCCTTGGTGCCCAGGCAGAACGGGTTCTAGGCCCCCACAAGGGCTGAAATCTGTGGCTGTCCAGGGATAGGGCGCATGCACATAATCCACCCCTATCTTTGCTATGCCGGAAGCAATCTCTGAATCGTGCACCCAACAAGACACAAATGCTATGCAAAGTCTGCTGCACTACTGTCTAGGGACAGGGACGGCTGACAGGGAAAGATCTTTGAGTGCTCAGTAGAGACACAGCCTTCTTCTCTGATAGTTTCAGTCCAAGGTTGGTGGACTCAGGTGCCACCCATCTGATGCCTCAGGCCACCCATGTGGCAGAAGTGCTGCTGTCTCTGCTGAGGAAGCCAGAAGTAGGGGGGAGCCCGGGCCGGCAGCAGGTCTATATGTGGCAGGGTCCATTCTGAGCCAGGGCGCTGCAGCCAGGAGGCAGGCAGTCGGGGTCACGGTGGAAGGCCTGAGCACGTGCACAGAGCCAGCGTCTGGAGTGGGCGGGCAGTAGGAGGCTGCAGCCCCACAGCCTAGCCCTGGGGGCTTCCTGCAGCTCGAGGGGCGTCTGTGTCCATGCCATCAAGAGGCCAGGAAGGGAAGAGGGAGCAGAGTGCACCTTTCTTTCTTTCTTTCTTTCTTTCTTTCTTTCTTTCTTTCTTTCTTTCTTTCTTTCTTTCTTTCTTTCTCTTTCTCTTTCTCTCTGTCGTCTCTCTCTGTCTGTCTCTCTCTCTTTCTTTCTTCTTTCTACCACGAATTGAACCCAGGACCTTATGCTTGCCAGGCAGGCACTGTGCGAACGTGCTTTTCTTAGTGACATCGGTTAGAATGTTCCTCTAGGACGAATCTTTCCAGTGGGGTCAGATGAGGTAACCCTGGCATGACAAACGCTGTGACGAGGGACGATGGCCCACGTTTCTCACAGTTGCAGGCACCACGCGGGCTGGGTCCATGCTGCTCATGGGAGGTGCTGGGCTATCATGTTTATTAGCACAACTGAGTGCTGTGCTCGGACACAGCCCACTCTGCCTCCTGCACAAAAACCTATGAATAGAAACGCAAACCTGGCCAATTATCAGCCAGGCGCAGTGCCCGCTTCCCCGGTTGGTTATGCGATTGCTTTCAGTCACGGGGCGACGTGACAGGTAACAGTGATAGATTAAACAGTTCAACCCTAGGCTGCATGTTATAATGCACTTATTAATCTTTACATCAGTACGCCCTGCTCTTGCCTCCCTCCCGCTGCTTGGAGCATCAGAGCAGCCAGGATGAAGAGAGGAGAGTGAAGACCCGTGCTCAGGGCTTCCAGGAGGGACACCACCTCACTGCCCAATAGGATGCTAAGTGCATCCTGGCCCGCACTATGGATGGAGACACAGGCACTGGAAGTGGACTTATTTGGGGAAACGATTCTTACATTTTAGTTTCTTTTCCCCAGAATGGTGCCTGATCCGCCCTCATGTGCAGGCTCCTCATGGGAGCCTGAGGCCAAGCAAGCCACAGCCTGGCAGGAATGGCCACCAGAGGAGGAGCTGCAAGTCAGCCCGAGTTGCAAAGCGGTGCACCCAGGGAGCCGGTGCTGGTCGGGCTAAGCAGCTGTCATTGGTGATTAGGTAAGAGACAGCACGAAGGAGCGCTTGCGAGCCCACCTGAGCATCTTTACGTGAGAAGCAGCTTGCTCCCCCCAGCAGACCCATCCCCACTGAGCTCGCCTGCCACAGCATCAGACAGTGAGGAGACCCTGAGAGCTGATGGAAAAGTGGCCAATGTGACAGGCTCTAGCAGTGCCAACCACATGCTTCGCGTAAACCCGAGTCCTCCCCAGAACATAACATCACCTACGGGACATTTTCTAGGGCTCTGTGGAGAATTGGGCAGCTGGACACTGTGCCTGGAAGGGACAGGGTGACAAAGTGAGAGGTCACAAAGAGGCACCCGCGTTGAGTCTTTACGTGTTGCAAACGCCCTCCCCAGGGGCTGGCCAGCGCATGGGGAGGCCACCACCCTGCCTCCTTCCCTTGCCGGGTCAGAAGCGCAGGGTGAGGCTGTAGCCCCTTCAGCTCCACCCCAGCAGGGAGAGGGCACTGCCACTGAGTGTGGGTGCCGACCGGTGCTGGGCACACAGTGACGGCGAGGAGCTGCAGAGTGTTCTGTGGATAAGATGCTCACACTGAAATGGGTTGAGAAGAGCTGCTTTCCTAAGAACAGCCTCTCCTTTACCTGGGTAATTTAAGAGATACGGTATCTGCAGACGGGAAAACAATGCGCGAGCCCAGGTCTCCCCCTCCCCGAGATCCTATCGTATTTTATATTTTCCATACCCAAAGCAATAATCTATATCCATGACAACTCTTAGGATATCTTAGAACAAAATCTGAGCAAAATAACCTGAGAATCTTCTTCATCCTATGTTTTTTCTCTTTTTAAATAAGAGATAAATTACAATCAGCCCATGGTGGAAAGATAGGAACGTCTCCTTTCAAGACTGCACTTCCTGAGTCCTGCAACAGCCATTGTGAGATTTGAAAACTGTGGCAAAATGGGCCTA
The DNA here is from genome assembly GCA_004027165.1 of Ctenomys sociabilis. Classification (NCBI taxonomy): domain Eukaryota; kingdom Metazoa; phylum Chordata; class Mammalia; order Rodentia; family Ctenomyidae; genus Ctenomys; species Ctenomys sociabilis. The sequence goes on from PVKA01001179.1 coordinate 8,607, forward strand.
AGCTGAGCCCTGCCGGCTGAGCTCCTGTGTTCAGAGACAAGGCCTCTGAGCGGTGACTGGGCCTGGGTGCCCCTGCATCAGGGTCAAGAACAGCTCCAAGGGGCTCTCAGTTGAGTGCTGCCAGGAGGTGGCGTCTGCCCAGAAGAGGTCACGGGGCAGCCGGCAGCGCACGCTCCCTCCTTAGCTCCCCTGCCCTCCCTGCTTCCTGGGCTGCCTTCCCATGTTCTTTCCGGCCTGGAGCCCACCAACAAACTGTCTCACATGGTTCAGCCTAACTAAACGCGCTGCTCACACTCTTTGTGGGCACCTCGAACTCTGTACACGCTCCCAGTCGGGAGCTCCGGCCCCTAATGCTCACCGTGTCTCCCCTCTCAGCCTCTCCTAACTCCCTTTCTTCTATCTGTAATTTTGGTCCCCACCCCAGTGCGACCCTGCAGGGTTTGTCCTTATGTGAGCAGCCTATCCCATGGAGCATGAGGTGCTTGACCTCCGGGGCCAGAAGTCTTTCTTCTTAAGGCTGAACAGTGTTTTCTTGCATGGAAATTCAACCCTGGCTTCATCCATCCATCTGTGGGTGGCCATTGGGTTGTTTCTACCCTTTGGTTACCGTGAATAACATTTCCAAAACAATCTGCTTGAGTCCTGCTTTCGGTTCTTTTGGGTTTCCTCCCAGCAGCAGTTCCTGGATCCTACAGAAATTCTGAGGGATCGCTGGAGGTGCTACATCACAGCTGCTGCCCAGTTAGAGCCCCTCCAGCGCACACAGGGCCCTGGCTTCTCTGCAGCTGCCTTTTGCTGGCTGGATTTGGGGACGGGCTTGCATGGGTGTGGTGCCAGGGATTGAACCGCAGTGCCCTGCTCCTGCATAAGCTTTCCCAAGCAGGTGCTCTAGACCCCTGAGCTGTCTCACTGGGCCCTGCCGTTCCAGATTGTTTATCAGATTGTAATGGGAACTGGTGTGGGAAGGCCTTCTTCCTTGGTTGTGTGCTATCAGGCAGTGGTAAACATGATGGCGTAAAAACAGCAGATTTCCTATTGCTGCCGCCAGCCTCCCAGAGCCAAGAAAGCCCACGAGGGACACAGATGGGACCAAGCTAAAGGCACAAGGAATAAGTGATGTATGTGCCCTGGAACCGCAGGGGTAAAGGAGTTGTGCATTTGGTGGTGACAAAGTGGACTTCTGGGTCCTGAGTGTGTGCACTTCCAGAGAGCTATCCAATGATACCAATAACAGCACCCGGACAGTATACGCTTAGGACCTCTTGGGAAGAACTGGAGCCAACTGTGAGCTCACGGCACTAGGAGATGCACTAGACTGCATTTTGTCATTTTCTAGAATTTTTCTCCTTTTCTCCAAAAATGGAGTTCCAGCCAGACTGTGTCCCGTGTGAGCCCACAACCCAGCAGCCTCTTTGTGCCTTAGCCCCAGCTCTTCTGTCCTGTGGGGCCCACACCAAGGGTTCCAGCAGGTCACCAGGCTCAGGAGGACCATGTTGGGACCCTAGGCTGCCCTCTGTGCCTGTACTACCCCCAGGGTGCGGGGGAGGGGAGCAGCCTGCCGCTTCCCGTGTGCTGCCCAGTCCCCATGTAAGCCACAGAATTCCTGAGAGGACCTCAGCAGCAGCAGCTGTGAAATCCAGGCACAAGTTCCCTGAAAAAATACTTAAAAAGCACTGAGGGTCAGTGAGTGGAGGCCACGCCCCACTGGATGAGCCCTTCCAGTCCGGACTCCCAGGTACCCCCACACCGTCCAGAGGCTGCGACCGGTGCAGTCTCCAGTCTGGAGTTTTCCTATACACACAAGGCCCTGGGATGCCTCGAAAGTGCACACCAGGCACGAGAAAATGGGCATCAACCTCAGGAAAATGGCAGTTACCACAACTTCCTGTCACAGGAGTTATTTAAAACTCAGGAACTGTTCATTTGTGGGTTTCCCATGTAATATTTTTGTCTGCAAGTTGCTGAAACTTCAGATGGGGGATCTATTGCAATCTGTTTATTTTCTCATTTTAGAGAATATCCAAAAATATCACCGTGGGAGGAGGAACAGGCCCAAGAGATACGAGCGCGATTTTCTGGTTGCGAAGAGTCCTGTCCTGTGGGTGTCTGGTAGCTGTCCACAGTCACCAAACTTGGCCAGAGAGGCCAGGGGTCAGGAGCAGGTCCACCCCAGCTTTTCAAAACCAGTGGCAGGAGGGACCCAGGGCTCAGCCTGGTGCAGGAGCTGGAGGTGGGCCTCCCTGAGCCAGGCATACTCAGCAGGACGCCCCAGCCCACGGCATTGCTGATGGCCTCTAACAGGGCCGCGATGCCCAGCTGGCCCTGGGGCCGAGCTCCGTATCACAGTTTGTGGGGGAAAGGCTGGGGTCCCCCACTGCACAGTCCCACAGACCCACCGCACACCCTGCTCACCAAGCGTGACTCCTCCACCTCCCCACTCAGTCTCTGCCCCCCAGCCCAGCCCTTCGCCGCCCGAGTCTCTCCAGAGCCTGCCAGGGCCTTGTGGGTCTGGGCCTGACCCTGGCCTCCTGCACTGCTGAGAGGCGAAAGATGGGGAAGCACGACTTGTCGCGGTGCCTGTGCCACCTGGACCCACAACCCAGCTGGGTCTTTGTTTGTTTGTTTGTTTGTTTCTTAATAAAAAAGGAGAAAAACTCTAGAAAATGGCAAAATAGAGTTCAGCGCTTGCCCTGGTGCCTTGAGGTCCCAGCCGGCCCCTGGACCTCCCCAAGGGGTGGCAGAACACAGGGGCCGGATCTCCCAAGGCTGTAGGCACTTAGAACGCCCAGAGGACCTGGCCTCGTGGGAGATGCTGCAAGGTACTGGCGAGGCTCCATGTGTCCTCCAGAGCAGCTGAGACCACGGAGACCGTGGGCGGGCAGAGGGACACAGCAGAGCAAACACAGACCGCTTCGACCAACTCTGTGCAGCCTCCGTGGCCTCCAAACACCAGAACAGAGAGCAGAGATGCAAGCCTTGGAGTGGCCCTGCGTAGAGCACCGCGCGGCGAGTGGACGCAGCTCCCTCAAGGTAAGAGCCAACTCAAACACCTCCGACGCACCCGTTTCTGGCTATAATGACATTAAAGCGGTTGGCTCTTCAGCGAGAGATGAGAGAAGCAAATGCTGAAGCACAATGGCCTTCGACAGTGCCGCCGCCGCCCAGGCAGTGGGTGGAAAGAGGAGCTGCCAGAGCGGGGGCTGGGGGGAGGTGGGCCCAGGCTCCGCCCCACTCCCACACCGAGGCCTCGGAGGCTGGCCGCGTTTGTTCCTAGATTTGCAGTGACACCAACCCATCCCTGTGGTGAGGGCGAATAGGAGTCCCAGGCCAGAGGGACTCACACAGCCTCGTCATCTCCCTTGGGGTGCTGCTGCTGCTTTCATGGATGCACAGAAAGGCGATTCTGTCAGCCGGGAGAGACACTTGGAGCAGAGGCTGCTGAGCCACAGGGCACAGGCTCGCAGGCTCCCAGCTCAGGGCACAGGGCCCTGTTGAGCTCTGCGTCCCGAGCCCGAGTTGCCACCCCCACATGCCAGCCAAGCCGGGCTAGGTAGTTCCACCAGCGATGGACACTGTGACCGAGAATCTGTAGGTGGGGCCTGTGCTGCCACACGCTAGGACTGGAGCTGACTACTGGCCGAGCTCAAGATCGCAGCCAGAAGGCCACATACTCCTCCCACCACAGGTAGCACGGATGCGGTCATGGGGTGAGCTCCGGAGTGCTGCTGCTTTGCAGAAGCCCCCCAGAAGCTCCAGGGCCTGCAAGGAGCTGGCGACTCTGTCTCCAGAACCATCTCTACTGACCCCAGAACCCCAGCAGATGTGCGTGGAAAGGAGGGACAAGGCTGGGATGGCCTTTGTGGTGACGACCCAGGAGGAAAGCAGCAGCCACGGGAGCTGCACGAGGAGCCCTCTGGGTCCCCCACCGCGTCCACACGGGGCGGGGCCAGGGAGCACCACTGCTGGCATGGGGAGGACACTTGAGAACACGGCAAGAAGATCCACGACTCGGTCACAGCCGTCTGCACCCTGCGCGCCAAAAAAAAGAGCTTTCAGCTCGTAAGTGAGAGGAAGTCCCTGACTGGGCAGAAAAGTGCCAAGACAGGCAGAGCACTCTGGGGGCTGCGCTGCACGCTCATAGCCCTCTCTCCACTGCTTACGCCTTGCGGTGCTCTTGGGGCCCCTCCAGAGCCACTCAACTTGCACTGGGGGCCGTGCAGCCACTGGCCCTGAGCCTACTGGGCCTTATGCTGGAGTGGGTCGTGGAGCAAGCAACGAGGCCCACCTGTGTAGTAGTTAAGCTTAACTATGTCAACCCGACTGGGTTGGCAGCTATCTGGGAAAACAGTAAAGCACATGCTGCACACCTGGGTGGGCTGGGTCTTGGAGGAATGGTCTTCGATGTTGCCCGGCCCCTTCCTCTCTGGTTTTCTCACCTGTTCTGCTTCCAGCTGCTATGACTAAGCGGCTTTCTTCCCCGGTGCCGTTCTGCCACAGTGTCCTGTCTTGGAGCCAGCCAACCACAGACTGAGCCTCCTGAACCCATAATCCAAATCAAAGTTCTCTCTTCTTTTAAATTGTGTGTCAGGCATTGTGTCCCAGTTATAAGAAGATGGACTGATACAGAAAATCGGCATCAGAGGTGGGGTTGTTGCCTTGACTGGACCTGAACATGTGGTGCAAATGTCTTGGAACTTGCTTGGATGAGAGGTTTGAAAAGATTTGGAGGTCCAGCTACAGAGGCTGTGCGGTGGAGTGAACAGAGGCTGGTGGGAGATTCTGCCCAGGGCCCGGAAGATGTGAGTTTAATAAGTACACAAACAATAAAGAGTGGGATGGGGTTTCAGACAAGAATGAGGATTCTTTGGGGGATTGGCTAGAGACTAGCATGTTATAGTCTAGCAAAATATTCATTTGACTATGCACTGAACCTGTGGGAGGCTGGGCTTAAGGGCTATGGACTTATTGACCTGGCAGAGGAGCTTTCAAGGTGACTGCTATGGCTTGTTTTTCAGTGTCCCCCCAAAAAGCCTCGTGTGGCCATAGGTGGCACTTTCTGAGAGCTGCCTGAACCTCTAGGGTGTGGTGCTGAGGGGTTAGCTAAGCCAGCCCACTGGCCTCCTTGGCATCAGCCAATTGCAGAAGCCTGGGCATACCATAAGAGCATAAGGGGCTGGCCTTGTGTCTTGCTTACCTTGTATCCTTCTGCCTGCTGTGAACTCTTTCTCCTCTACAACACCCATCTGCCATGCCACCCTGTCTTTGAGCCAACCAATTATGAACTGAAACCTGAACTGGTAGCTAAATAAACCTTTATCCTTTTAACTTTGGGTGCCATAACATTTTGTCTCTGCAATAAGAGAAAATAAGACAGAACTTGGTACAAGAAGTGGGGTGGTTTTTGACTGTACATGACCACGTGGCTCAGGAAACTTTGGAACTGGCTTGTGGGAAGGAAAGGAGTCAAGAGAGGCTTGCAGATGCCAGCTGAAGAAGTAGCGCTGCGCCACCTTTGGCTGTCCTTGATGGGAAATTCTGGCCGGAGCTCAGAAGGTCCCAAGGCTAATGGAAGTGTGGCCAGTATAGTAATTCTTTATTTTTATTTTTTAATTTTGATACCAGTAACCCAACTCGCAACCTTGTGCTTACCAGGCAGGCACCATGCCACTGAGCTGTATCTTGGGCATAAAGCTGCTGGTAAGGAGATTTCAGGCTAGGGCAGTTTCTGTTGGGAAGCAGCACTGCACTGCTGTGGGACTCCAGACGATGTGTGGATGTGTGTTGTACCTTGAGAGAAAGTTTGTCTGCATTTTGCTCATGTTGAGACTTTTCCTGACACTAAGATTAAGGGTGACAAACAAATCAATCTTATAGAGAAAATTTCAAAGCAGTCTGATATTGATATGTTGGTATGGATACTGTGGGGGACGTTTATACAAATTTATGTTGAGAATCAAGAGCAAAGAGCTCAGTAGAATGACTTAAAATATTGTGAGTTTGGCCAGAGAAGAAGCTCCAATAAAGCCGTTGATGGCAAAGGTAGAGCAGAAGAGAGCTCATCCATTCAGAAGGAACAGGAGAATTAGAAAGATGGCCTGAGGACCTCACGAGGGCCGGCAGGACCCTCCCTTGCAGCCTTAGAATTGCAGAGGTGCAGGGCTTTGCGAAGCAAGCCCCAGGGTGCTTGGATCCAGAGTGGCAGTGGCCTAGAGAAGCTGTTCCTCAGAATTGGGTTCAGAGTGACCAGTGATCCAGGCCCTCGACCGCTACAGCCAGGAGAGAGGGCAGACTGGCCCCTGCTCCAGCTGGCAGCAGACCCTGGCATCATCCATATGGCCTGCGGTGCACGTAGAGCTCAAGAGTTGTGGGTCGGGAGGCCTCTGCCCAGATTGCAGGAGAAGGTCTTGGGTGCCGGCAGTGTGCCTCTTGAGAGGACAGAGTGTGTACCTGGGAGTGGAAAGCTGAAGCCACAAAGGAGATCCCAGAAACCTGGAGAAGCCAGGAGTGCGCACCATCTGAGGAGAGCTGCAAGCGGGCAGCAGAGCCAGCCCAGGAGAGAAGCCTGCCTGCAGCACCACAGTGCCACGGGGCAGGCCACCCATACCCTCTGGAGCGCATCTTGCCCCAGACTGCCTCAGAGGTTGCAGTGTGAGGCAGGACTTTATGTTTTCCCTCCTGGATTTTGGACCTGTTTTAGTTCCTGCAATGGTTGATACATTGTATCAACCTGAGAAATTTAGAAGTTTACAAGGGTCCTGACTTTAGAGAAGCACAGGGACATCGCATTAGCGCCACACTTGCCCTAGAAGATGGTAGCTGCTTACGATGTGTTGTGGTCGGGGCTTGTAAGGGGAACAATTTAATAGAGGACACATAACTTATAGGGTTATGCTGGAGCCAGGAAGACATTCAAGGTAAGGACCAGAGCTTCCCCAAAGTCACAGCAGCCATTCTCTGCGACAAAAAGTCCTGAGCTCCTCTGACAGTAACAGCCAAGTTCGCCAGGAAGGCCAGCATGACTAGGTCTCCAGAACCAACAGCTGGAAGAGAACCCATAGCTCCAGAGGCACCTGGCCCACTTCCTCTCCAGCTCCGCCTCTGGGGCTGCAGGCCCCTCACACCCAGCATGATACTGATTCGCTTCAGCTTGGCGTTACAAGCTGACCCCAGTTATCCATCCTCCACACGATATAAGGAAGGACAGAGGCTTGCTCTCCCCTTTTGCTGTCCTTGGACACACTGAACTGTTGCCCCTGTGCCAACTACCTTGCCTTGGAGCCCGCTGATTATGGACTGAAACCTCCGCAAACCAGGAGCTGAACACACTGCTCTCTCTTTAATCCTGGATGTCGGGTATTTCATATCAGCAACTAGAGAAAAGTAACTAAGACAGCCTCATTCCTTTGTGCCACCCCACTTACATGTTTTGGAATGGTAATCTCTATCTCATGCCACTGAATTTTTGAATTAACTGTTTTATTTGTACAGGGAATGACAGCTAAGACTTTGCCTTAGATCTCAGACACTTTGAACTTGGACCAAAACGCTGAAACTGTTAGGACTTTGGCGCCTCTTCAAGATGGACTAAATGCTGTTTGTATAGAGGGATGTGCGTGTGCTTTTGGGGGTCCAGGGTGGACTGTTATGACTTGTGCCCAGTGGCTGTCAAGTATCTAGTCTCAGCAATGAAGAAAAGTAAGCCAAGACAGTAGCCCAAAGTTCAGGCTGTAGCATGGGTACCGCTGGCTGCTTTCAGCCAAATTTATAGAGAATCAGAACCAAGCGCAGAACAGAAAGAAAATCAATAAACATAAATTTCAGCCTAGAAGGAATGACACGTGGAGTTGGGGCCAAGGGAAGTGTGGCTACTAAAGAAATTAGCCCCACTAAAAAGAAACCAAGTGCTTTCTATAGCAAGAAGAAGGTGGCTTGGGGGAACCAAGAGCCTACCCACCACGGCTCAGAAGTATGAAAGTACAAGCACTTCACTTGAAAAGGAATTTCATGAGACCCCCGCCAGAGAAGGGCCAGCTGGGGGGCTACGTCCAGGGCCCCTTCTCTGTGCTTAGCCGTCTGGGTACTCAGACGCTGCTGCCACCAAGGCCATGGGACACACTGACAGGCAAGGACGTGGACACCACCACAAGACAGAGCCACCATCAGGACTTGGCTCAGATGGGAAGCAATGGTTTGAACTGCCAGGGAGTTTTTAAATCCTGTAGTTAGCATCTGAGAGGCTTTCACTGGGAAAGTGGGTCCTGTGCAATGCCGAGCGGGAAGCTCAGCAGAGAGCTGGGCTGTAGGAGAACAGCAAAGGGAGCGTGAGGAGCAAGCTGGGCGAGGGCACCGGGCCTCCCCTCCGCAGGCCAGCGCAGGCCGGGGCCAGCAGTCCCAGGACAGGGTGCTAGCAGCTGCCCCCCACGTTCACGTCCACAAGCAGCTACAGCAGCTTTCAGCCACAGCAGCCACTCAGCCAGCCCACAGCCTGTGAGGCCGACTCGCTGACACCCGGCCGCTGAGGGGGTCCCCACTGACCTCTGGTCTAGCACCAGTGCTGTTTCACAGAGTGCAGAACTGGGGAGCACGGAGGCATGTCTACGCAGTGTGACGGAGGCCTCAGCCCGGCAACAGTGTGAGGAAGGAGTCTTTAGAATGTGTAAGTAATCAGCCAGTGGAGGAAGTCTGGACTCGCCGGAACACGTGAGAACATGGGGGAAGGACATGAATGCAGAAGGCCAGGAGCAGCGTCCAGCGAGCCATGAGGTGACGCAGCGCCCCAACTGTGGGACTCGCAGCCAGCTCGGCGTCTGAATCAGCCAGGGTCGCGTACCATGTCACGAAGCTATAGATGTGAGGTGACGCGGCTGACTGCACAGAGGTGGAGAAGCAATCGCCAACACGTAGGTCTATTCGGGCTTGGGACTCTCCGGGTTGGAAGGAAGAAGAAAGGGATTTCCTCACCCTGGACCCGGAGGGCAAGGCCGGGCTGGGTCGAGGGCCTCACCCCAACCACCCCACTCTACCTCCTACTGCTGGGGCTGCCACTGTGATGTGGCAAGACAAGGGAAGGAAGGGCTCGGAGGAGAGGGGAAGAAAGAGACCTGTCTGCGAGATAAACAGTTTGAAAGTGGGCAGAAACTCCCCGTGGTAAGAGGCTCGCCAGGTGAGCTCAGGTGAAACAGCACAGCAGGCACAAGCTGGCCGTGTCCTGAATGCTGTGGAGGAGCTTCTGGCTATGAAGGAGCTTCTGGCCCGGTCCTGCCTGTGACCTCCAGGCCCAACCAGAAATCACGAAAGTATCCCACAGCACCCAGGCCAATTGTTTCCCCTGCTGGACACAAGCAGCACAGAAGCCTGGCCAGCTGTGCCCGCACATTTCCCAGCCTGACCCAGGCAGCTCTGCTGGGAAAGGTGTGGCCACAGGGCATAGCCACAGAGCCCCAGACACCCTTCCTCACTGTGACAGGGGCCAAGAGCCTCTGCACTCCAGCCCAGCCCCAGGGCTGCCAAGCACAGCAGCGTTCTGCTCTGACTCCCTTGCTGGCTGGGTGACAGCCACATATCAGTGGTCATTTGGCCCTCACCTGGTCCTTCTTTGGGGAAAGCAGACACGGTGAGCCTGAGATCGGATTCAGCCTCCTGCCCTGGGGCAGCCCGTGTGAGGTCCTGGAGGTGCCCGCCCTTCCCAGGTCTGAGCCACTGGGCTCAGGAGTTCACAGCAGCTGTGCTCCCTACACCAACAGTGAGCAGTTAGAACCTGAAATGCAGAACACAGCGCTAAACATAACACCCAGCAGTGAGCCCGTGAGCAGGGATCTTCTCACATTCATGAGAAGAAGGCAGCACCACTGAGTCTGTGGGGCGGGAGCCTCACCAGGAAGTCATTCTCTCCAATGTGGTCTAGAAGTTTAGCATGACTTCAGTCAAAGTCCTGCTGAAATTTTTTTATTTGGTCCTGGGAATCAAACTCAGGATCTTGTCTTTGCCAGGCAGGTGCTATGCCGCCAAGTTATGTCCCTGGTCCTGAAACTTATTTTTGTAGATAATGACAAGCTGGTTTATATTGAAAGGTAAAGAAACTAGAAAAGCAGAGACAGTGCTCACCAAGAACCTCGCCCCAAAGCTTTTCACTATAACATGTGACCAGGACAGCACAGAGCTGATCCCAGGACCAGGCGAGACTCCAGGAGACTGCAGGGGCAGTTGGCAGCCTCAGTGCAAAGTGACAACGAAGTGGAAACAAGATTTTTTTTTAGCAGTTGCCTTAAACATTAAATATTGTTATACAAGATAAAGATTGACATCGATCCACCCTTGAACTCAAAGCCAGTTGCGTGCCTACCGATACACTACATACATCATGCTATCAGATTTCTAGGTGAAAGCCTATAGGGCTGAGGCATTGGAGTTGTGTTTCAGGGTTTGACCAAAAGCACAACCCATTAAAGGAAGTTGATAAGCTATGCTTCGTGGAAATGCTGAACTTCTCTAGTACAAAAGCACTGCTATGAGAATGCAAAAACAGACCTGGCAGAAAGTCTGTACATCATACACCTAGGCCTGCCTGTCTGAGCCCAGGAAGGCACCTTAAAATTTGAGAAGAGAACGCAGCCCAGATAGCTGGGCCCACTAGCTGAGAGGCCGATGGCGGAAGAGCCCCAGCAAGAGGCCCGAGGTTGCTGGGCTCTAAGGAGGCAGTCCAAACCCAGCTGGCAGCTCAAGGAAGGCAAAGCATAGGACACACAAGTCTCACCCTGACTGCCAGCAGGGATTCAGGGAAGGGGGAATTCCCATTCACTGCTGAAAGGCTGAGTAAGGAAAAACTGGAGCCAACCTGATCCATGCCCGATGGACAAATCTCACCTTGGTTTTGCTGAGTGGAAGAAGCCAGCCTCAGAAGGTGCCATGCGTCAGATTCCATCCCTGCAGTGTCCTGGAAAGGCAGGACCACAGGGCAGCAGCCAAGGGCCTGCACCAGGCTGCCATCACATGCATGACAGCAAGGGAAGGCCTCTTCGTGTGTCATGCCATCGTGCTGGGGGACTGGTGTGGGATGGCTCACGCCTGTGATCACAACAGTCTTAGAGGCCAAGCAACTTAGATACTGAGTACAACTTGGTCTTAAAATTAAAAGAAAAAAAAAAAACTTTAAAGGGTGAAGACACAGCTCCACATGCTGTGGGGCCATCTCTGGTCCCTTCCACAGGACAGCGTGGTGCCCCTGACCTAGAGCGAGTAGTGCAGGGTTCTCTGTCTCTTCCCCAGCCCACTCAGAGTCCCAAGCAGGGTGAGGGGGTCACAGGCACATTGACTCCTCAGAAATGCAGACCGTGATCCCACTGAGGTGGCAGAGGGCACTGGTCAGTGAGTCCAAGAGGGGTGGCAGGTGGGCTAGGGAGGAAGAACAAACCGAGGGGCTGGACACGAGCTCAGGGCCCTCTTGGATGGTCCAGCTGCCCTGGAATTGCTCCTGGGGAGAGGCGATCAGGAATGAATAGAGCAAAGGAGTTCTGGCTGCTCAGATGGGACACCGTTGACATTGTCGTGTAACAAGGGGTTTGAGAAGGACCTACTCTGGCTTTCCCTGCCATCACACTCATGGAGTCATCCCTTCTCCCCATTCTCCTGGCCATGTGGCGCTTCCACCATCGTGAGGCTCTAGGCCACGAAAGGGCTGGGTCCTCTTCAGAGAAGTGCTCAGGGCTGCTTTTCTGGGAAGCACAGCCAGGACAGGTCTGCTCTCTGCTGGCCCAGTCTGAGGTGGCATCAGCTTCTTCACATTTCTCCCCCTCAGCCTGAGATTCTTCACCCAAAAGAACTGCACCTGCAGGTATGCAGGAGCTGGCAGCAGGAGGAGGAGGGTTCACCTGAACCCTACTGTCCTCTGCTCTGTCCTCAGCTTGGCCTGGGCCAGCCTTCTGCCCTTGGCCACCTTTGTCCTGCTGACAGTGGCTGTCACCATTTTGCTGTCCCCATGCCACACATTGCTTCCCTGCACAGTGCACAGGCAGACGCACAGCCCCGCTCAGGCCGGAGTACAGGAGCCAGGGTGAGGTGTGTGGGGCTCTGCCCCGTGACTCCTCAGCTGGGCAGGTGTGTGCATGGTGAGTGCCTCCTAGCTCCTGAAGAGCTGGTCCTCGGCCTACACCACACGCGGAGCTGGTGAGGCCCACACCATGCACACCTCATTTCTCCTTGAGTATCTCGGTGTGAGTCCCATTCAGGAGAGAACCCCAAGGTTTCCTTCATCAGCCCCCTGGGTTCTCCAGCTGCTGTTCTCTGGGCTTGAACTCTGCATCTCTTCTCCCTTGTGGTTAGGACCTCCTCTTGCCTCAGACTCCTGGACTCTGCCTGGGTCTCCAGGGCACACGTGTCCTGGATTTCAGTACTGCTCCTGAATACACTTGGTGTTCCTTGGGGTGTCCACCTGTCACTTCTCATACAGAACTCACCATGTTCCACCCCAGGCTCTCCTTGCACCACAGCTTGCTCCCCCGACCAAGACACCAAGACCAGAGCCTGCTCCTCTTCTGGGCTTCTGCACACTCCCTGGTTCCATTGTGTGGCCAGCCCCGGCTCCTTCACTGCAGGGACCCTTAGTGAAACTATGCCCATGAGTCCAACTCAGTGGAGGAAAGCCACAGAGCCAGGGACCTCGGTGCCTGCCCCCTCTTCCTTGACCCCCCCAATTCCTGGTGCCAAAGGTGATGCCTGCATGTCCCCTGGGCATGCAGGAGGTCTAGCTTCTGCTGTCTTGATGCTGTTCTTTCGGTTTAGGCTCCAAAGACCCTTTCTGTCCAGACAACAAGACCCTGTCCAGAGGTCTCTCCTGCGAAGGCTTCCGTGGCCCTGGCCAGTTCCAGTGGCTTAGCGCTCTTCTGTGAGTGATGGCTGTGCCACCTTCCTTCTCAGGCTTCTCAGAGGGCAGATGGACATCTTGGTTCTGTGACCACCCACGGGGTGCAGAAGAGCATCCACTCCCTGTGGGCCTGGCCTGCAGCCCATGCCCAGAGCCCCCACAGACCCTCTCTGGAGCTCCTCACCCTGCAAGAGCAGCCAAGTAACCTCGTGGTTGCTACCCTGCCCTACAGGACACACTGCCCAGCCCTTTGTGTTAGTAAACCGCAGAGCCATGTCACTGGCCATGGCCGAAGCATCCCGTGGGTGACGGAGAATAACTAATCCCTAGTCCCGCCCTACCCTAGAGCAGGACATCCATACCTCTGGTTCTTCACAGAAGTAGCCAGGCCGGAAGATGGCAGAACTCTTTCGTCAACACACTCCTCAAACATTTTTCATACGAAACAGAGAGGGGAGGGCATTCGTGTCCCATTGTCATACATGCGCTGCTTTCTCTGATCTCTGGCCTGGAGAGCTGCTGTCCTTGTGGGGTGCTGAGGCCCCTGCCCAGGCTCTAAGGGTGGGACCAGGAGCACAGTCTTCAGATTGCGGCCTGATATCTGTGTGATCTCCAGTAAGCCATCAGCAAACCCAACACGCCCCGCCACATCTGGCGACTGTGTTTCCCGTGTGGGGTTCACTGGAACTTGGCTTTGTTAGAACTGCATCGCGGTGCTGGTGCCGGAAGACCCGGAAGCCCATTGCTGTGTGCTTTCCTGCAAAAGCAGCAGCAGGAAACCATGACCAAAGATGACAGCCCAGTGTGTGGTGAAGGCCAGGGATGTCGAGTTATTGTTGCCCTTCCGGAAATCTTCTGTGGCTCCATTCAAGAGGGAAAAGCCCAGGAGAAGCACAACGTGATCTCGGCAGATGTGAGGCTGGGGCTGTCAGTCTTGTCTAAGCAGGTGCTAATGTGTTATAATTATCCCTTCTGGCAGCTGATGTTTAGGATTCCGGTTCCCACCTAGTCAATCATGGCTGTAATTGTTAAGCTACTTACGTGGCTCGTATGCTGGGTAACAACCAGATAGGATCTAATATTTGACATTTACCGTCAATTACCTTTCCTCTGACACACTTCCCCCACGCCAGCATCTGTAGATTGGGTGATCTCACACTTCTGGATAAAACAAAACTTGGTTGGCCCAGGGCCGGGCAGCTCCAAATGTCCCCTCCCCGTGCCATTCCACCCGGCAAGGAGCGAGCACCTGAGGGCACCAGGCCCATGCTTTGGGTGCCAAGTTTCCATGTCCTGGAGGAATCATTGTCAAGGATTTTGCTCTTATTTACCTGTTACTTTCCTCATGAGAGAGTGCTGGGGAGCAGAAGGCTTCAACGAACGCCCTGCCCATGTGGTCGGCCAGTGGCATGGTGCACACACCTGCCAGGGGCAGCAGTGGCATCCCCGGGTGGATGGTTCGGTGCTCCCAGGGGCCTGCATTGTCCATGTCTGCTGTCACTTCCAACCACACAGAGAGTGGGGAGGGGTGGCAGCAGGGGACACGGGCACCCATTGTGTGCCAGAGCTGGGCCTTGCCCATTTCTAGCAAAACCTGAGCTTTGCTTCCTCTTGTGTGAAACTGGGTTCTGGGGGTTGAAATGGGACTTGTGTCCACTCTGGTCCCTCCCTGGTGCCAGGGAAGGGCACCTTGGATGGCAGGCATTCCTAGGAGCACTGACCCACCTGGCTGGGTGCCATCTGCACCCAGCACTCTCAGAGCTCAGTGACAGCCCTGGCACCAGTTGGCACCATTCCAGGCAGGGCCGCCCCATGTTGTATCCTCCTGGTCAATACACAAGGGCAAGCAACACCTGTTGGGTGGGTGAATGGATCCCGAGGACTAGAGCCCCACGCAGCCTGGAGACACAATGTGGAGACCCCAAGGACACCGAGGCTGCAGAAAGGACCCAGGCTCTGTGACACACCAGACCCCAGAGAAGAGTCCTCAGCACTGAGACAGGGGTTCACTTCCTGTCCTTGGGGTGTCTCTGATAGGGCCACCAAATGCCCAGCTCCAAGTGGGAGACTTGGGTGGGAGTTTAGCAAGGATCCAGTTGGGGACACCAGGGAGACCTGTCTCCAAGGGACCATGAACATGGATTTCATCCTGAGGGTAAACACATAGGCCCACGGGCGCGCACACACAAATGCAGGGGTATGCACACACACAGATGTGTATACACACACGATACATGCGCACACACGTGTATCCACACAACACACACATGCATATGCATACATATAGACACATACACAAACATACAATGGCACAGATGCATATATGCACACATACACACAAACACATGCACACATTCCTCAGCTCTTTAGATTCTGCATCCAGTTTGAGCCAGGCTCCTGCAGGTCCCCATCCCTGGTAGGCTGGTGGTCGTGGGCCCTTCTCACCAGCCTCACAGGGCAGTGACTTCGTACCCTACAGCCAGCTCTCCTGAGGCTGACCTTGGGTGTGGACTGGTGCCTGGTCACCCCCAAGGCGGGACACCCCTCACCCATGCACGCTCTGTCCTGGGGCTCTGCTGGGGTTGCATCTACACCTGTGTGTACCCTCTTCGAAGAATAATTTATTGGTGACTCCAGGATTTGGACTTCCCAACGTTTCCACCACGGGTGTGTCCACGTAAGATGGGGTCGGTCCTGGAAATCACTGTCCTTCTGAATCTTGTGGCAGAAGGATCCACACGCCTCTGGCCAGGTACACTGCCATCATGAGAAACACGGCAGCATCCAGCCTGCTCTCTTCCCGCTCCCCCTGCGGTGGATCACTGCGGAGGCGCTCGGCCACGGAGAGAGCCCAGCACACTCCCACGTGTCCTGCCGCTCCAAACCCCGCAGAAGACACTCTAGTTTCAAGGGGCCCCTGCTTCAGGCCTCAGTCGGAAGAGAGGCAGCCCTGACAGCCCCGCAGCCTCCAGACTTCAAAGCGAGGAATGGATCAGGACCTAGTCATTTTGCAATAAAACGCGAAGCCATGTAATAATGCCCTTTTAAGCCACTTTGGACTTTTAAGACTTCAAATAAAATGCCATTAGCACAGACAGATAAACAATCTTCACCAGCGTGTGCCTGGAGTGATGGCCTTGTGCCTGGTAGGGAGCAGAACGAACTCTGTAGCAGCCAGTGCCTGAGGGGCACCCAAAACCCGCCAGCCTTGCTGCCCCGGCATGCAGGAACCCTGCCTGCTCAGGGGTGGGGCTTCTCCAAGCCAGCTCCCCCTGCCAATGTGGTCGCATAAGTGGACTTAAGGAGGAAGCCCTGACTATAAAAACGCAGTATTTTCAGCCAGGCATGAGGAGAGCACTATGTTGATTCGGGTCCTGCTGTAATTTATAAGCGTCTTGACAATGGCAGCAAAGCCAGCTTCAGCCAGAGAAATTTTGCACCGTGAAAGGCACCCACTGCCCCATCTGACCCAGAGAAAATGATGGAGATGCCACCCAGGGAGTTTCCTGTCCGGAGGGGTGCCTTGTGCCATGGCACTTGGCTAAATGTGCTGGCACGGGCCGGAGTCACAAAGCGCATGGCGGCTTCCCAGGACGCACCTCTCATCTGCTCAGAGGAGGACGCTTCCCAGGTCCCATGGTGCCTGCGGCAGGGGCTCAAGGGTCCCAAGCCTTGGCCTTCCCTCAGCCCCCTGCCCTTGGCATGCGGTCCTACAGAGGAAACACCAACCCATGCTAACCTCAGGCCCAGAGTGGGCAGGGCACTGTCTGAACAAAACCCTGGCTGGCGGCTACACCTCAGCAAGAGCCAGGCTCTGGGGATAGCGGACGCCGCGTGCGCCTTCCAGCTGGCACGGCTCCGCACGCACACACCGGCGTGCTTCTCCGAGCACGTTGCTCATCTGTCTCCTGTTTCTCCCTCAGCCACCATTGTGCTCCGGCAGCCAGAATAAAATGAGCCAAGTGCTCCTGGCAGCGGGGCTGACGGCTGATGAATGCAGCTCCCCGCACATAATGCCCAGGGCAGTGCGAGGAGGCCTATTTAGAACAGCAGGTAGTGCCAGCCAGTGGATTCCTGCTCGCCTTAACCGGAGAGATAGCGGGCACCGCACAGACCAACCAAGCCAGCGCTGGTGGGCGCAGGACTTCCTGTTCCCTGTCTGTTGCCCGCTTCTCCTGGGGGAAGGACTGGAATCTTGGTCCAGTGTTGCCGTCTCTGCGCACGGCAGTCAGGCACAAACAGAGCCTGAGCAATGGCGTGGGGTCCAGCCCCAGAGGCTGTTGCTCCTTTAAACTGAAAGGGGAGGATTCTGAAAATTCTACAGGAAGAAAATGTCACATTTGTATAGACCCCAAGTCCCCTCTGTTTAAACAGGGTGATTAATATCAGTTCCTGTAGGAAATTAAATTCGGAGAAGAGCAGTAATATGCAGATATGCAGATTTCTGGGCAGCATGGCCATCTCTGGGCGAGGGAGCAGTTGATTAATCTGTGTCCTCAGAATACAAAATGAAACCCCCGGCTCTCTTGGGCGAGCACAAGAAATGACTTTCCCTCCCGCTAAAGGAGCTGAAAGGGCCCAGAAGAGCAAGGATGGGGAGGGGGAATGGGGAGAGGGAGGAGGAGGAGGGGAGAGGGGGAGGAAGAAGAGGGGGAGAAGGGAGGAGGAGGAGAGGGAGGCGGGGGGAAAAGAGGAGGGGAGAGGAAAGAGGAGGGGGAGGGGAAGGGGAGAGGAGGAGGAGGAGCAGGGGCAGCGGCTGCCTCAGAAATTCAGGGTACCTCGCTTCACTTTAGGCCTCACTTGGTGAACTCTGCAAGTTCTAACTGCCTCCTTGAACTCAGCCCTGCTCCCTCCCGGGCTGGCCCTCGGCAGGAACTCACCCACCAGCTGGTGCACCTCCCTGCGGTCTGGCTGGACGCCGCCAGTACTCCTGGAGCTCTGATCTCTTCGCTTCAGTTTCCTTTGGTTTTAGGGCCTTCCCCCCAGAAAGACTAAATGCAGTAGATGATTGTTTCGGGTGATGCCAGCACCTTGATCTGCGATGTGCGCTGACCTCCTCCTGACCCCGCCGCCACGCGTGTCAGTGTGCTCACGTGGGCGGCTGCGAGGCGTGAGATGCTTGACCATTGGCTAATCAGGTTTTTAATTTTTTTTCAAAAAAATATTTACAGCGAGACAGGAAAAGTCATTTCCAGTGGGCTTTTCTTCCTGCTGTTCGTAGAAACCTGAGCCTGTTATTCTAGACCATTCAGGGTCTCTCCAATAATTGTATAGAAGTAGGCATTATGCTATATTATTAAGGCTGTAATTTCCTGCTGAATCTGTCTGGATGTTTCTTTTTATCACTTGGCAATTTCTATCTAGTTATAGCATAATTAAGTTTCCTGACCCTTGCTCACTCCTTTAGCAGGATGCTTAGAAGTATGCCAGGCCCACAGATCTCCAGGCTGATGTCTCCTCTCCCCACACAGTAATGGAATAAAATTATTAATCCGGTAATTGTACAGCACACATCACTTTGCAGTGAATGTCCCTCGCTCGCATTTTCTCTTACTGATCACCCGCCAGAGGAGCAGATCACTTCTGTGCGGAGCAGGCCTTGCCGAAAGGCCTCCCTTATACCCTCAGAGGCCACCCAGGGGGCGCTGGCCATTCAGGGGCAATGTGGAGCTGAGGTCTGGCGAACAAAACAAAGGTAATAAACTGGACCGAGGAGGACCAAGAAGCAAGCTCTCTCTCCCTGCCTGGTGTATGTCCAAGGTGAGACCTGACTGCAGAGAGCCGGCTGCACAGCCAGTGCAGAGCTCTGAACAGGCGAAGAGGGTGGGCCAGCCTCCAGGGCCCGAGGCAGCAGCCGCCGGCATGGCCTCTCTAGGCGCGCAAGAGGGCTGCGTCCAGCAAGCACCCCCACCCCAGGGGTCCACTTTCGGCACATGCAGATTGGCAATGAGGGGCTTGTAGTGTTATGGGGCAGGCTGCTCCCCAGGCTGAGGACTGGGAACCACAGCCACCAAAATGCCCTCAGGGGAGAGCAGCCCATGGCCTACATTCTCTCTCCTCTGCACCCCAGCTATACCCCGCATCCTCAAAATGGTTCAGGCCACAGGCAGAGGCCAGTGCTCCAGAGAGGTCGCTGGTGGGAAAGCCCTGCTGAGCTTGGTTCACAAAATGCCCGAGGCCTACTGGCTGGGATTCCTATACAGACAGCGACCTTTCGGAAGCCGGCACAGGCCCTCAAGCCCATCCTCTGCCCTGAAAACCTTGAGACTGCAAGACAAAAGTGTGAGGCACACCACACTTTGCCTGAGAGCTCATGTTTATTAGTGGCGACGGCAGCCAGGAAGGAAGCCCTGAGCAGCGCCTGCCCCGCAGGGCTTGGATGGAGAGGCAGCTGAAAGCGCCCTAGGTGCGCGTACTCTGTCCCCCTCTAGTCCTGTCCAAGGCTAAACCTTAGCGCCAGAGCGTGGCGTGCACCTAGGTGCCACCAATGGACCAGCATAGGCTGTGACTTTAGTCACATCCAGAGAAGCACATTCCATCCCTTTCATCTAGCCAGTGACAGATGTGCAGTTCTAAAGTGCAGTGGCCGCAGGTCAGCTCACAGCATAGCTGACACAGCTGTTCCCACATGTGCCAGCCTGCAAAAGCATCACAACGTTTCCCTGAACCAAGCACTCTGGCAATCACTTCGGGCAGCGCCAGAGCAGGCTTTCTGGGTGGACAAATGGTAATGTCCACTTAGCTGCGTGCTGGCTGCATCCATTTAAGTCAGCGGCTCTCAGCTAGAGGCGAGTTTGCTCCTGAGAAGACATGGGGCAATGTCCGGGGACCTCTGGGCTGCCACATGGCCAGGGTGAAGCCCATAGGTGGTGCCAGCGGGTCCCGAGCACACAGCCCAGAGACGCTGACACTCCACCTGAACAGCACTAGTCATGGCGCCCCGGCTGAGGCAGAGTGAGGTGGAAGAGAGTGCAGCATGTCGAGCGCCTGTGCACACGCGGCTTGCTCTCCTGGCTCTCACCTGGGAGAGGCAAACATTTTCAACTGCAGCTGAGCCTTATTTCCTAGCCAGAAGATAAACTGTCAAAGGAGGTGCATGAGAGCTAAGCAGGTTCTTTCTCCTGCACCCCTGATATTATGAGGATATTGAGAATAAAACACAAAGCCCCAGCTGTGCTTTCTGTGGGTGCAGACCTGGCCCAGGTCCATCTGAGAGGTCCACTCGCTCAGACGTTAGGGTCCCTGTGCCAGTGCAAGGCTCTGCTGCAGGCCCAGCCAAGCATGTGTGGGGAAAGTTTGGGCGGCAGACCGAGGGGGAGAAACGTGGGGCCTTGGTGTCATCTTCCGCACCGGGCTGTCAAGCTCCCCTCTGGATTTCAGCAGCTACCGCCTCTGTGTCTGTAAGGAGTTGGATTTGAGAAGGCCGTTAGTGCCTTGTCTGGCTGTCTGTCCTTTCACTGTTTAGCTTTGGGGAGACAAGGGAAGTGGGGGACTCGCCTCTGTTCCAGGGTGGGCTTGGGCGTGAATCCCACGAGAAGTGGCGCAGTGACGGGGCGCTTTCAGCTGCCTCTCCATCCAAGCCCCACGGGGCAGGCGCTGCTCAGGGCTTCCTTCCTGGCTGCAGCCGCCACTAATAAACATGAGCTCCCAGGCAAAGCACGACGGGAAGGACGATCACTTAACTTCCTATTGTTTCATTGATAAAAATGATCTTGGAAGCAGAAGAATAAGTTAACTGCTTCCTCTGGCTTTCCATCTAGAAGGCTGAAAGACGTTTCTAAAATAGATCTATTTTCTTTTCATTCTACAGAATAATGCATGAATGATTATAACATATGCTCTATCTCCTGTTTTTTCTCCACCCGTGGAAAAGTGCCTGACATCGTAATCACAACTTGTTGGGTTCTTCTGACGCTGTCCCATCTTATCACGGTCGTTAAACGTCCATTCTTGTTCAGTGTGATAAATGTTATGGCCGTTTCGCAGTCGCGAAAAAGAGAGACATGTTAAACCAAATATTGCTTCAGATTGTGTCTTTTATTCTCCTTTATCATCATATCTTAATTTATAGTATAATCATCATTATCACGACTGTCAGCCTCATTTAACCTCCCCTGATCTGCCGTGATTCTCGCCGGCAGGTCTGATTGCTCGCCTTCTGCCGACCGGCTGATAATGCCTGACTGATTGGCCCTCCCCGCGAGGAAGACAATGATATAGAGAGCGACGCTGCTCGCTCTATATATTAATGAGGAGCTGGCAAAGCTTTGATAAGGCTGTGGAATAATCCATCAGTGCGGGAAGGAGCCTGTGAAACCCGGGCCGTCGCCGGGGAAAAACACCTGGGAAGGAGGTAATGACCCAGCAGCTAAATGCCTGTCCGCTGTCTTCCCTCTGTTGTAATTAACATCAGATAGCGGCTCGGATAACCTGAGAAGTTTATCAAGCCCCGAATCCGCCCGCGCTCTCCCGGCGTGCCCACCGCTCAGCAGCTTTTACAACATATTTAGCAAGCCGGCAATTAATAGCTCATTTCTGGGGCATGAGGAACTGTTTATCTTTGAAACTAGCTCTTAGCGGGAGCGGTTGCCTCTGGAAGCAGAGGCCGGCGCTTTGTGTCCCGGCTGGTACACTTGCTCAGCGGAGGCCGCCGCACCATTAGATACCGCGCTTCGGAGGGCTACTTGAGTTTGAATGCACCGTCATTACAGGTATTATATGAAATTGCTTGTGTTATGTGAAGGGGATTATAGAGGTTCTGGATCAATAACTTCGGTGGGTGTTGGGAGTGATTGCAGTGCTCTGTCAATTTCCCCATTTGGCTGTCAGGGCTGATTTACAACACACCGCCTCTTCATTCACGTCGAGTCACTCATTTCGTGGGCAAATTCCATATATCTCAATTTACTTTAAGGAGCTGATTTGTGTAAAATAAAATGACTCCCTCCTCTGTGTGTGCAACAGACCTAATCCTATAGAGTCATGAAAAGTGTAAACACGGAGTGCCACGGCTGCCAGCTACGTAAAACAGCTATAACAGAAATAGCCCCACTACCTAGGCTTTGTTCACAGTACATCACCTCTTCCTTTGCCTTTATTCTTTAATTGTAGGCAGGGACCCAGACCGCTGAGCCTCTCCAAGTGCAGGCTCCGCAGGCTCTGGGAGCAGTGGTCCTGCCCTGTGACTGCCGTTCATCCGTGGGTGCCGACAAGCTGGGCCCCTCAGAGGCCGCCTGCCTTGGACTGCAGACCCGGGCGCTGGGAGCTCACCTGGAGGGTCGTGGGCTCCTCCTCCCTGTGGGTCACCTGAACACCCCCGGCCCTTCTCCTGTCTCGCGTGTCAGTGCACACACATGTGCCATGATTAATGTGGCAGTGCTGGGACCCAGAGCCCAAAAGTACACAGGGGAGTGAAAAGCCAGACAGAAACCAGACTTTGGGAGCTGCCTTCTGAAGGTTAACTGATACTTCCCTTCCAGTGACTGACCTAAAAGAGCCTCTTGGAAGCTGTGTGCTTCCCACAAATGCATAAAACCCACATAAACAAAGTATTTACGAAGTCATCAGAAACAGCCCCCAGTGCCTCAGGCAGACACATAAACGCACCACTGGCTTCACCAACCTATTACTGCACACAATTCCTGCGTGCTGAAGCTCTGCAAATAATAGACCGGCGAGGAGGGAAGGGATGTGCTTATTGTGTGCCCTGGCATAAAATGCCCTTTGCATAAAAATATACAGATTGATCTGGCACATCTGCGGCTTTCACAGTTGTTCATTCACTTCTGTATATTTTTGCTATATTTTGCCCAAGTTATAAAGGCAGGAACAAATACAGGATTCTATTAGAAATATAATGAAAAAAGTCTCCATAAACTGTGTGTCTATTTTCTGAAAAGCCCCATTGTCCCAGGGAGCATAATGTTACTTAATATGCAACTGAAATAAAAGACCTTCCCAATCCGCCGTTTCTCCACCCACTGCAAATCAGTGCCTCCAAGCAAGGTTTCAGGTTTCCACGTTTTGGGTCCACACAGCAGAGACACAGGTGGACAGGTGGTGGGGGCCACTCTGCCCACACCAGTGTCACCACACCAGGGACATGGGAGTGCACCAGGGGGGACACCTATCCTGGGCTCCACTCTTGGGCAGACACCAGGCAGCCCTCGCTCCACCTGTAAGGCTCTGCAGGGCCATTTCTGGCCTCCTCCTGGCCCCGCCCCGCCCCATGCCTGCTGCCCATCATGCTCAGATGAGGGGGACCAGGGTCCATTTCTATTTTATGGATTACAAAACCCAGGACCATGTGATTTGTGTCAAAGTGTCTGCAGGGAGAGGTTGGACTCACATCTCACCCTGCTGTCCTCTAAAACAGAACGTGGTCTTGCCCTGGGCATGTGGCACACAGCCAGCCTTGGTGGCTCAATCTACATAGGCAGGGTGGCAGACACACCCCAAAGGAACAACCAGGGATGGGGGTGGAGTGGGGTGCTGGGATAGGTAGGGGAGGGGCCACTTGGCTCAACAGTGTGCAGACCAATGAGGAGCAAAGTAATAAAAATTACAAAATGTCCCAGGGCATTAAAGGCATCAGCAACTCTTAACTGTCAAATTAGTCTTTTAAGAAACTACTGTCCCCATCCACTAGAAAAAGTCCCCTTCTAGCCAGGGTAACCGAGACAGTGCCACAGAGAGAGCAGAACTTGAGGACAGGGGCCCCAGGACAGCAGCCCTGGCTTGCACCTCCTGAGTGCCCCGAGGCCCGAGGCCCCGCAGGAGAGTTGCGTTTGATGAACTTGAGAGTTCGCATCTGGCATCAGGCTGATACGTGACAAGCTATGGTTTCAGAAAACTCTGGTTTCAGTGGAGCAGTAATTCACTTTCAAATAGCAATTTATAAAAGATGGCAGCTTCTAATATATAAACCCCTGGAGTTATGTCTGACATTACACAAAGGACAGCCACACTGCAGAACCATTTTCAAACAATAATAAAAAATTCAAATTAAGAATTTATATGCATCTTAGAAGCAGCCACCAGATTTGCTTAGGGAAACAATGTACTTTGACAAAGTTACAGAAAATACTAATTTACTCATAGTCGACCAAAATTCAATTACAACTTTAATAACAAGACCGAAACAAAGGGGCTATCCAAAAGGTTACTGCTTGGTGAAACACCAAGGTGAAAATGTGCAGAAGGACCCACGAGCCCCAAGTCATGGCTGGCTGGTGGTCCAGGCTGATCTCCTCCCTGGGGAGGGACAGCCACACAGTGCAGACCCTGAGTGCAGGGCTGGAGGAAGGCAACGGTCACTGCTTCCTAAGAGTGTCCTACACTCACGACTTGGGATGGGACGGGACCCCTCATGCAGAGCCTGCCAGGGTCCCCTTCACTTCAGTTGTCTGCATGAGTGGTTGTGACCCAGGAGGGGGCTGTACACCTGCCTCCTCTCCTGCAAGCACCGGAGAGGCTGCTCAGTCACGTCTGCTCCCCGGTACTGCGTTAGCATGGGGACCCTTGTGACAACAGACAGGCACACAGACATCAGGCTCTCCCCAGTGTCACAGGGCAGCCACATGCACGAGAGGACCAGTGGGGCCCAGGCGCCACTGCCTGGGGGCAGGAGGGGACTTTATTAGTTTCACTGGACTTGTGCTTCTCCAGCACCAAAGCTAATCTCACAGTTGCTAGAGAATCACGATGACATCTCTTCCATCAGAATGCTGTGACCAGGACTTCTCGGAGGGCCAGTGGGCTTCCATGCCCAGTCGTGTTTCTGTTCGGAGAGCAGTGAATGTGATTCAGACTGAAAATGTGGCTTCCTGCACAGTGCTGGTCCCACCTGAACTGCTGTTTCAAACCCTTTCACGCACTGCAGCACAGGGACCAGGCGACGGTGGCTCACAGGCCACGGAGCTGGTGGCTCTGCTCAGCAAGCACAGGTGGCTGCTGGGCAGAGTGAGACCAAGGCTCCTGAGCCGGGAGCTGAGCAGAAACCCAGCCTGAGGCTGCTTGCTGCGGGTGCAAGGACAGGCTGGGCTGCGCGGACCCCTTGCCGCTTCTATCTGCGTTTCAATGGGAAATGAGCAAGCCACAGAAGAGCACTGAGCTGATTAAAAAATCTCCTGCAAGTGGCTTCCCACTAACAAATATCTTAGTGACTTGGTTGCTACTTTTAAAACCAATTGTGTGGCTTTGAACTGTGTGGCCAGAGCCGTTCATTTGTAGTGGGCAGATGGGATGGAAAGGGGCCTGGGCGCCAAGTGAAAAAGTTCAGGTGAGAGCGGCTGACTACCACCGCCGCGGGCTGGCGGCTGTCAGCGGCCGCGGACAGAGCAGGCTGCCGCCCCTGGGGAAGCGCTTCCTCCCAGCGGCTTAGGAGAGGAGGCTTAGGGCCAGGAGCACCAAGGAAACAGGAAGGAAGGCGAACCGAACCGCTGGCAGGGGCCTCGGCCCCTCCGCTTTTGCAGAATCATCCCTGCGCTCCGGAGGAGCAGGGCTCAGGGGAAGGGAGCCCGCCTCCCGCAGCCGCTCCAGGCGCCTGGCTCGCACGCCGCGCGTTATTTCCCCTCGCTCTTTAACACATTTGGCCGAAGTTCTTCATCTCTTTTGGGTTCTTTGTTCTATTCCTAGGATGGAGAGGATATTCATGATTCGGGGCCTCGATTTCTTAAAAAAATCCAAGCTGCACTCAGCTTCCCTCAGAGCAAATTTGCATCATAAACAGTCACATTATTTTCACAGACCCCGAACTGAGCCGCACCGCAAATCCACCAACCCGGGTCCGTGGCAAATCGCGCCGCTGCCGCTGTCGTGGCCCTGCGCGTGGGAGGCGCGTGGGCGGACAGACTGGGCGGCAGTGGGCGCAGCTTCCTGCCTGCGCGTGGCGGGGTGGCCGCCCGGGGCCACTGTGTCCCCAAACCCGCGATGGGGTTTCTTTCTTGCACCCTACTTGCTCCCGAGGCCAGCGCGAGGTGCCTCTCCGCGGAAGTGCCTGCACCCCTCCTCCTTTTGTTTCAACCCGAGGGTTTAATAGCTAAAGTAACTGAAAAGGACTAACGACAGAAAGGCTCCGGTTTCCAGAGTAACCGTAAAAACAGACCCCAGTCTCCATGGCAAAGGGAGAAGCTATTTGCTGAGCCTTTCAGAGCGTGAGCGGAGCTGACAGCTTTCCTATAATCACCCCGACGATTTGTAGCGACTAACTATATTATAATGTTAACTATAGGAGGTCTTTGAAAATACGCGGGTGAAAAAGGAGGCATAAAAATGCAGCGGGCTTTCCTCTGCTTTACTATGAATACATTATCAATTTAAGATTCATAAAATAGTCTCTTCTAATAATTCCCCCCGGAGGGCGGGTAGTGCCCATCTCCCTTCTTTCTTTAAATCTCACAGGATGCCTGCATCTGTTTAGGAGTCTGTATGCAGTGTGTGCTTCCTGAAGGCCCTGGGAGAGGGGCACCCACGCGGGGACAGGAGCACCAAGGGCGCTGTTTCCTGTCATCCACAAGATTCACCCAAACTGCACCAAATGTGTGTGCCCTCCCCTCACTGGGACATGTGGCCAGGGTGCCCCAGCCCTCAGGGGAGGCTCCTGGTCCCTGACCAGGGGGGATGGGTTGTCTTCCCACACAGAGACAGAGGCCAGGGGCCCTCTGGCTTCTTCCTGCGAAAGTTTGAATTGCAGTCTCTGCCTTTGGTTTAAAATCTGACCTCTGTCCCTGAGGCAAAGCTAGGGCATAGGTCCACGACTGCCCAACTATAAATCCCATGGCAGGAGTATAATTCCAGCATGAAGTCTCCACAAGCTAACTTCCAGAATTAGGTACAGTGTCACTTCTTTTCTATGGGCATGCAAGCACACACACACACACACACACACGCACGCAGAAATGCAAACACACAGCTGTAGGTTTTATATGACATGACATATTTTAATTTCCTATGTATGTCTAAAAAGATCATTATCAAAATGTAAAGTAACACATTAACAGGGAAATGACAGCTGTTCTGTTCTCGACTTCTGGAGGAAAGTAAACATCTTGGTGAGGGGTACTGAGCACAAAAGGGGGCACTAGGGAAGAAAACCTGGATGAAACACAAATAAAAATAACTGCATTTCTATCCCATGCATCAGTGCTTTAAAGAGAATGTGAAGTTGTCAACTTTGTTAGTTCAAAGTTTAGAGTAAAATTTGGGAAATAAGCATCACATGTGCAGTGCAGCAACTGCCTCGTTTTGAGACAGTGCACCAACAACGTGTTATCTAAAGTGGCGTCAGCCTGACCCAGTCACGTAGGTGTATTTGCAGACCTGGCCTCAGTCCAGGTCCCATGGCACCTTTCCCCACCATTTTTAAGACTGAACTGGCCCGTGTCCACATGAAGCTCCTCCACCCAGCTGCTGTTTTCCGGGGTCTGGGGCACCCCAGGTGTCCTCGGCAGTGAAGGTCCTGTCAGAAACGCCTCTGTGTCAGGCTCCTACACAAAGCCTCTCGGCCAAACATGAAGGCGGCTTGTGGAGGAAGATGCCTCCTCTCCCTTTCACATCTTCTTACTCTCAAATGTATTTGGGAAAAGTGCCGGGCTTAAAGTGAAAGGCCTTGGCTGCTGGCTGGTCCTGCAGGCCCAGGGAGCAGTCGCCGGGGTCCCCTGCTCACCTCTGGGTAGCCCCGGCCGGGGCAGCATCCAAGGGGTGTCCAGGGCTGGGACTTGGGGAGCTCGCTAACTGTTTTGTGACCTCTTCCAGGGTGGGAAGAGACTGCCCTAATCCCAAGGACATGGCGTTGCCCCTGGGGCAGCAAAGTGTCTGTTTATCTCTCAGCATGACCCACCTCTGCCTCCTCACTCCTGTCACATGCTGGGTGTTATAAATCACTTAAAGATAACAGCTTACCCTGCTGCAAAAAGAAGTAAGACATAATATTGGATTTGCACGAAAATGAAAATTTTCCCAGTGCCCCTTATATACTTAAAATTGCTGTTTTCTTGCAATGAATATAATTTACTGTCTTTTCTGTCGCATAATCCCGCAAGGGTTTGACCAAACAGAAATGCTCTAATGATTGCAAATGGCTCAAGTATTCTGTCCAGTGAGTTAAGTGATAAAAGTTTCTATGTTAAAAGAAATAATAAGTGGAATTTCACACATATTATAGTAATTGTGAGGCATCCAATTTACATAGAAATCACGGGAAGGAATTCTGGCCACGGTGTTTAAGTGAATCATTACATGCGTGGCTGGCACATTTAGAAGCTGCCGTGTGCCAGGTGTGTTTCTCTTAGCATAATAAGTCCTGTAATGGAGCCTTTAAAAGCCTAAAATGTATACTTAGATTAACCTTTCTGTTTTAGGGTTTTTTCCCTCAGGAAAAAAGGGGGCTAGGAGAGAGAGAGAGAGAGAGAGAGAGAGAGAGAGAGAGAGAGAGAGAGACAGGGACTCTTAAAAGGCCAATTAAATGGACAGCCCTGCTTTCACTCCAGCAAGGCTCTTTCCCAATGCTGCGGCCAGCCTGCATTGTTTCGTTGTCTACTTGAGAGTTTTGGGTAAAAATGAGTCCTTTTCGCTCCCTGTTTGTGATCCAAGAATTTTTCTGCAATTCCGGGCAGGACGTGAGCTTGCCGCAGCCTTAAGGCTGTCACTCAGCAGTCACGGCAGACTTCTACTGGCAAGCCAGGTGGAAGCAGCTGCTGTATTTCCAGGAAGAGCCTTTTGTGAGATCACTTCCGCTGTCCCACAAGCCCCTGGGACTCGGTGGTGGATGGGCTTCAGGGACTGCACAGGGCTAGCTAGGCAGGGAGGGTCCCGCTCCTCTTCGGATCCTGGCAGGCGAGGGCAGTCTATGCCAAACCTCGCCCTCTCCAGACCCTGGCCTCCCACTGCCCCTGCCCACCTACCAGGGTTCTCCCCACAAGGCCTCCTCCCTCGGCTGGACCTGCTGTTCCCTTGGAGTCTCGGCTGGGATTGTCTTTGCTCCCCACCTGAGGGCCAGAGGGAGGTGATGCAAGGTGATGTCCCAAGTTCACAGTCCTCAGACCTGTCCAGAGCCACTTGTGATGTTAAGGGTAGAAAACTGCCAGAGCTCTTCCCCACCTCCTCGCTTCCTGAACTGTGGCCCATTCAAGCCTCTAGTTTACACATCTTGACTTTCCCAGGGTTCCTCGCTTGCTCGCTTTCTTGTTTTTCTTCCTTCCTTTTCTAGTGATGCAGATTGAATCCAGGGCCTCCAAACTAAGCTACAATTCCAGACTTTTGTCTTTTCTTTCTTCCTTTTTATTTCTTTTAAGATAAGGT
>PVKA01001179.1:37864-139188 GCA_004027165.1 Ctenomys sociabilis
TTTGAGACAGGGTCTCACTATGCAGTTCAGGCTGGCCTTAAGCTCACTTTGTAGTCGGGTGAGCTTAAGGCCAGCCTGAACTGCATAGTGAGACCCTGTCTCAAAAAAAAAAAAAAAGATTTCTTTTCTTTTTTTTTTTTGTTTGTTTAACAAAAAGATGAATTTTAAAGCTAAACTAAACTGAAATGTCAGTCAAAATAAAGGTGGAATAGAAATGGTCAACAAAAAAATTCTGATCTTTTTCTGAAGTTCTTGCTTCCTAATAGCACTTCAGGAGGAAGAAGAATTTGCTGCGTTGGCCATTTTTCCCATCATGTGACATCTACCAAGGAAAGCAGCAGAGGCCCATGGATCACTGGTCAGCTCATGGTCCTGTCAAGCCAACACCCTTGTGCACAGCACTGCTGCAAAAATGCCACGGTGCTTCTGAGGGGTGGCACAAGGCCTGCAGGTCCCACGATAAACCCTGGATTTGCACACCAGTTAGGGGTTCCCAAGAGTTTCCTAACATATTATAGAGCTGCTCATCTCCGGAGCCCTGTAGTAACCTGAAGCCATCTGCCTCCTCACCCGCTCACCTCTCGTCCACCCAGCACCCACTTTCTCTCCTGTCTGCTGTGTGCCTGTGGCCCCAGCCCCGTGTGGGCTCGGTCTGTAATGTGTGTTACACACGGGGACAGCACTGGTGCCATGCTGTGGGGGCAGGAGCCACAGACAGCCATTGTGTGTTGCGCACAGCTTGAAGAAGAGGCTGCCTTCCCCCGGCTGCCCGCAAGCTCTAGCTGGGCCTCGGAGGAGTAACTCTCGTGGATCACACACAAGGTGCTGCAGGGACTCGGAAACTCCTTTCAGGTGAACAGGATGGTGAATACAACGCGGAGAGAAGGCTGCACAGCGTGGCCTTTAGAAATGGGGCCAATATTTTAGAAGGAATGTATCACTCACTACCCCAGTTTATTGAGTGCCACACATGAAGGCACGTACAGATGCACTTGTGTGCCCACGTACATCTCAGCGCATAAGCCGCATCTCACGTGCTTATCCCTGAGTTCTCAGTATTTATGCCAGTCATGCACATTACACAGATGTGCAATATGTGAGCGAACAGCTGACAGCCAGGTCCTGGGGAGGCTCAGAGCAAACACACGGAGACTTGTCCCTGCCTCCGGGGCCTGGCCTCAGTGGTGGGCTGTGGCAGCGGGCATGGGAGGTGGGCCTGTGGACCTGTACCAGTGCGTAGCCCAGGAGAGCTCTTGCCACTGCATGCAGCGCAGCACCAGCCATATGGGCCTGCATGAACTGGCAGCCACATGGGAGAAAGCACAGGCGAGCAGGCAAGAGTCTGTCTTGGGCCAGGGCTCAGGCCCCACCCACCCCAGCATGACCAGAGGCAGCAGCTCCTCTCTGGGCCCAGCGGAGGGGTGGCCCTGAGCCATGCGGGGCAGTGCAGGGGGCTGCAGCCTACACTGTGAACAGTAAGTAGTATGACAACTCTAGCTGTCCACCTTGCTCCCCTGGAGACTGGAGCCATGAGGTCATGATCTGCTTGGCCCATCTGACCAGACAAAGGCAAAGGACCAGCAGATGTTGCCCCAGAGTCTCCCCAGCTTGCAGGAGCAGCCGGCCCCTGCAGAAGCCCCACAGTCGCCAAGCCACGCGCAGCTTCCCCCTGCTAAGCACAGTGCCCAGTGCCACAGCACGCAGGGGTGGAGCGGGCTGGGCTGGGCTCAGGTGCACAGCGAGCTCAGTCCGTGTTCAGCTGCTCCAGGGAGGGAGCATCGCAGCCCAAGGGCGTGGTGCAGCAGAGCCGCCTCACCAGGGGCTGGCAAGCAGAGCGAGGCAACAGCGCCAGAGTGGAAGGGGTCAGCCGCCTGGCGCAGACACCAGGGTCCCTTCTCCAGGACCACTCGGACACCTGGTGCCCCGCTGTGCTCAGGGGCTGACATTTCTCAACCCAGCCAAGTTAAAAAAGCCTAATGAATAGTCACATCCACCACAGGCCTGGCAAGTCCAAGCAGCCTTCCGGGACTGCCCTCACACATGAGCGGGGGCCCTGGAACACCAGACTTAGCAGCAGAGGTCCAGTGTGCTGTGCAGAGAGAAAATACAGGGAGAACATGAGATAAACCAGCGACCGCCGAAAAGAAACTTTACACAAACTACCTAATCTCTTTAAAGAGACAAGAGATGACTTTACATCAAAGAAACAAGAACAGAAAGCCACAAGAAGAGATCCTTCAGAGGGCAATCACATAAATCTAGAACAGTACACAAAAAAAAAACTCTCAGTGGTAAAAATGGAAAATAAAGCAGGACAAGGTTTTAGAAAATAGAGCAAGGGCTGGGGAGATAGCTAGACGGTCTGAGCACCTTCTTGGCAAGCACAAGGACCCATGTTCAATTCCCCATACTACATGCCGTGCTGGCCCCGGAACCCCAGGTGTGGTGGTGCACACCTGTAATGCGAGTGCTGGGGAGGCTGAAACACTGCAAGTCTGAACTTCGTAGTGAGACTCTGTACCAAATAAATAAATAAATAAATGATTAGAACATAAAGCAAAACTGCAGATGGAAAATTTAAGCAGGAATTTAGGAGTAGGAAAAGGAAGGAGAGATAGCACTGCCACAGCACGAGTCCAGGGAGTCCAAGATCGATGCGTCATAGCAGCTCCACAGCAGGCAATCAAGAAAACACACAGGGTCATCACCAGTAATTACAGAAAAGTCCCAGGACGGGAGCTCCCAAACTGAAGACCACAGAGTTCCCAACCCAGAGACACCAGTGGAACCATGTCATAGTAATGTGCTGCAGGGCTTCAGAACACAGCAGTGAACCAAAAGGATCTCACGGAGCACATAGACCTCTGGCCACACCAGCAGCAACGGGCCCTGGAGGGCAGGAAGACAATGCCCACACTTTTGAGGTGGGACTGTGTTCTCCTGGGGGTTTTGTACCACCGTAGTTTAGATCCAGACTGCCCTTCGCCAGCCCCCAGCAAGTGTCACCATTAGAGAATGGTGGAAATATTAGGAGGGAGCCTGCTAGGGCCTGTGGCCAGGTGTCCCCCGAAGCCTCATGCAGGCATGGGGTGGACTTCTAGACTTTGTGATTAATTCATGATCCAGTGCT
This sequence comes from Ctenomys sociabilis, assembly GCA_004027165.1. Taxonomy (NCBI): domain Eukaryota; kingdom Metazoa; phylum Chordata; class Mammalia; order Rodentia; family Ctenomyidae; genus Ctenomys; species Ctenomys sociabilis. Next base: position 40,995 of record PVKA01001179.1, read on the forward strand.
GGGTCACGGCTGTGAGTGCTGTGGAGATTATCGGTGTGATTGCTGCGCCCAGCCTGAGGGGGACAGCCTGAGCGCCACACATGGAGACAGACACGCTCCGTGCAGCCATTGCTGCTGCTACCCCTCCCACTTGCTTTTGCTGTCGTCTGCACCACGAACTGTTGCCCTCTGTCGCGTGCCACTCTGCCACTACAGCATCCGCAGACTGTAAGCTAAGAAACCCTTTCCTTCCTTCGTTTTGGGTGTCAGGTATTTGTCCCAGCAATGGGAGGAGAGTAACTGAGACAGGCATGGTGAAGGGGTGACTTGGGCTGGGCCCCTGAGGGCATAGTTTGTCCCAGAATCTGTCCTCCTCTTTCTTTCTCTGCTTCCAGCCACACACAGAAATCCTGGGGCCAGTTCACCATGGACTGAACCTCTGAAACCACCAGCCAAGAATGTCTTTCTTTCTTCAAGCTCAGTTTCTCAGATATTTATCAAGGCTACAAAGCTAGCTAACACAGACAACCAGCACCAAGAGTTGAGCATAAAAGGCCTCGAAGCAAGTGAGAACTCCTGAGACTCTCTCGGCCCCGATCTACACCAGCCTGACCAGGGGAGAGTGTGGGAGAACTCCCAGCTTCCCTGCATGCCACCTGCATGCGAGAGTCTTCCAGAGCAAAACTCAGGCACCCGCGTGAGTGTGTCTCTCCTGAGTCCCCGAGACCCCTGCAATCCTCGGGAGCCCCCACCCCCAAGCCCACTGAGCAAGTAAGAACTTTTTTTTTCATTTTTAAAGGTCATTTAATTGGAGCATTCTCAGAGGCTAAATCTTCTATTTCTTCAGGAGATTGTCAAACACATGAATGTATACATCCTCGTAGGAGACATTTTTCTTTTCAATTTTAAGTTTTCTTTTTAATTAATATTTAACAGTCATTCATACTTATGGGACACCAAATGATATTTTAATATATTTAAATATCATGAATATTGATTCATGAAGCCAGGGTAGTGTTTATGTCCATTTCCTTATCACTTAATGCTTGGAGGCTTTGAGCTCCCCTCCTCTCCTTCATAAAATATGTAGTAGCTTATCATGAACTATAGTCACCCCACTGTGCTATGGAACGCTGGTACTCATTCCTTCTACGCAACTGTGTTTGGGAACCTATGCCCCAACTCCCTCTATCTACATCCTTCCTAACCTCTAGTAATTACCACTCTACTCTCTTCTACATTAAGGTCAACTTTTTAATCTTCTGCATATAAGAAAGTGAGAACTTTTACGAATTTCTCAGCCCCTGATCCAGCCCATCCCAGCCCAGTGAGTATGTGGGAGAGCTTCTGTGCTCCTCAGGGCTCCCTGGGCCAGGGGCACAACAGAGGGAGACCACAGGCTCACTGTTGCGCCAGAGGTTCACTTCCAAGGGCTGCAGCAAAAAGGAGCTGAACAACAAGCTGGCATATCCAGTTATGGCAGCTCGACCCAGGCCAGGCATAGCTGGATACACTCAAACTTAGTAGATCTGCACCTGAATCTCATTATGCACTAAGGTTGTAACTGCACCAAAAAAGAAATCACTGAAATAATAGCTGAAATAATAATCTGAAGTTAAGAGTCAAATATGAACATATATAGAGGAAACCAAATTTCAAAAAAACTCTGCAGTAAAATAATTAATAGCTACCTATAAAGAAGACATTGTTAAAAAAATAGAGGTGATTAGAAATATGACACATTCATTCAATGAGAAATACAGTAAAGAAATAGACTGCATGAAGCAGAGTCAAAGAGATATAGGCACTTAAAATCTCAATCATGAGTCTAAAAAACCATTTGAGTGAAAGCAAAGATGCAGCCTCAGATCTTGAAGATGCTGGTGCAGCTAGCGAAAAGGTGACAAAGGATCTCTTAAAAACAACTAGGATGAAGGAAAAAATAACCCATCACCTGCAACACGATGTCAAGATGAACCATGTGAGACTAATAGGCATCAATGAAAAGGAGTTAAAACAAATGATATGAAAAGAATATGGGCAGAAGTAATAGAAGAAAACTTCCCAAATATGAGGAAACAATCTGACATTCAGGTAACCGAAGCATTTAGAATGCCAAATAACTTCAACCCAATTAAAAACACACCAAGACATATAATAGTCAAGATCCCAGAAATCCAACACAAAAATAATATACTGAAAGCTGCTAAAGAAAAGAAGCAGATCACATTCAAAGGAAAACCCATCAAAATTACTGCTAACTTCTCTTCACAAACCATGAAGACAAGAAGAGCATGGAACAGAGTACTTCAGGTCCTCTATGAAAACAAATTCCAGCCCAGACTACTATACCCTGTAAAACTCTCTTTCAAATTTGATGAAGAAGTGAAATCCTTCCATGATAAAGAACAATTAAAGAACTTCATGATGACAAAGCCATCCCAACACAGGCTACTGAAAGATGTTCTAGAGAGGGACCACAATGATTAGAACTCCACAAACAAGAACAGAAGGAACCCACTAAATAGGGCAAACAATTAAACACCGGACAAAAAGGAGTAAACAACAGCAGGTTAACAACATGTCAATCATAAATCAACTCATCTCAATTATAATGATCAATGTAAAGTGACTCAATTCACCAATTAAGAGAAATAGCCTGGCACAGTGGATTAGGAAATGAAACCCAACAATATGTTGCATACAAGAAACACACTTAACTCAAAAACACATTCATAAGTTTAAAGTCAAAAGATGGAAAACAATACTACATGCCCCAGCACCTCAGAAAAAAGCAGGAGTAGCAATTCTGTTCTTAGACAGTCTCAACTTCAAATCAAGAAGGATCAAATGACACAAAGAAGGTCACTACATATTGGTTAGCATAAAATTCAAGAGGAAGAGGTAACACTCAATAGTATCTATGCACCAAACACAGGAGCACCCAACTATAGAAGACAAATTTTAATGGACATGAAAAATCTAATATCCAAGACCACAGTCTTAACAGGAGAAATTAATGCCCCCTTATCTCAAAAAGATAGGTCAACCAGACAAAAAATTAGCAAGAAAGAAACAGAACTGAACCAGAGCTTAGAACAAATGGACCTGGTGGACATATATAGAGTGTTCCACCCAATAACAGCTGAATACACATTTTTTTCACCTGCACACAGGTCATTTTCCAAAATAGACCACATACTAGTCAAGAGGTCATGCGTAAGTATATGCAAGAAAATAGAAATTATCCCATGCATATTATCTGACCATAGTGCAATGAAACTGGAAATGAACGACAAAAGAAACCAGAAAACCCCTCTAAATACATGGAAATTAAACAACACCCTACTCAGCAATCAATGGATCACAGATGAAATTAAACAAGAAATTCAACAATATCTACAATTCAATGAAAATTCAACTATAACTTATTGGAATTTATGGGATGTGATGAAAGCAGTTCTCAGAGGGAAATTCATAGCTGTGGACTCACGTATTAGGAAAACACAACAGGAACAAATAAACACCCTAATGCTGCACCTCCAACATCTAGAAAAGGAAGAGCAAACCAAACCCAGAGCCCAAAGATGGGAAGAAATCATAAAGATTAGAGCAGAAATTAATTCAATGGAGATGAAGAAAACAGTTCAAAGAATCAACGAATCAAAAAGCTGGTTCTTTGAAAGACTAAATAAAATCAATAAGCCCCTAGCTAACCTCATCAAAAAGAGGAAAGAAAAATTGAAATACAAGCAATAAGGAATGAAAAAAGTGTAATCACCACAGACCCAGTGGAAATTCAGAAGATTATCAATAGCTACTTCGAGAAGCTTTACGCTCACAGAGTAGAAGACACAGACAAAATGGACAGATTCCTAGAAAGGTACAAATTACCAAAACTGAACCAAGAAGATACAACAACTCTCAATAACACAATAACAGCCAATGAAATATGAGATGTAGTAAAAAGCCTGCCGATAAAGAAAAGTCCAGGTCCTGATGGATTCACAGATGAATTCTACAAGAAATGTATAGAAACAATACCTTTTACAATAGCACCCTGGAAAATGAAATACCTAGGAATTCACTTAACCAAAGAAGTCAAAGATCTTTTCATGGAAAATTACAGTACCCTAAGAAAAGAGATTGTAGAGGATTTCAGGAAATGGAGATATTCCCTGCTCCTGGATAGGAAGAACCAACATCATGAAGATGGCCATACTCAAAATTGTTGTACAAATGTAATGCAATCCCTATCAAACTGCCACTAACATACCTCCCGGACATAGAGAAATCATTCTTAAAATTTATTTGGAACCAGAAAAGATCTAGAATAGCAAAGGCAATCCTGGCCAACAAAGGCAAGGCAGGAGGCATCACAATTCTTGACTTGAAATTATACTACAAAGCTACTGTGATAAAATCAACATGGTATTGGCAAAGAAATAGACCTGAGGATAAATGGAATAGATTAGAAGATGCACAGGCCTCTACCACCTGATCTTCAACAAAGGGGCCAAAGATAGAAGATGGAAGAAAGATAGCCTCTTTAACAAATGATGCTGGAAAAGCTGGCTCTCTACATGCCGAAAACTAAAACTTGACCCAGGTCTATCACCATGCACTAAGCTAAAGTCAAAATGGATTAAAGATCTAAACATTAAAACAGAAACACTCAATCTCCTGGAAAAGAAAGTAGGAGGAACTCTTGAAGACATAGGGGTAGGCAAAGAGTTCATGAACAAACATGTATTCACACGGGAAACACTTCAAAGAATTAATAACTGGGACCAACTCTTATTGAGAAGTTTTTGCACATCAAAAGAAATTATCAACAAAGTGAAAAGACAACCCACAAATTTTGAAAAAATCTTAATAAACACTCAGACGAAGGTCTGCTCTCTAGAATTTATAAAGAACTAAAATACAGTAAAGCCCTCATATTCAAAGACTCACTCAATCCAGAAATGGGCATCCGAGATGAATACACACTTCTCAGAGGACAAAACTAAAGAAGTGAATAAATATATGAAAAAATGCTCCACATCACTAGCCATCCATGAAACACAAGTTAAAACAACACTGAGATATCATGTCACTCTACAAAGAATGGCTATCATAAAGAAATCAACCAAAAACAAATGTTGGAGAGGATGTGGGAAAAGGCGAACACTTTTCCACTGCTCATGGGAATGTAAAGTGGTGCAAACATTGGGGAAATCAGTGTGGAGACTCCTCACAAAAGTAGGACTGGAAATCCCATTCAAGCCGGGTATTCCCCTACTGGGAATTTTCCCAGAGGAACTGAAAATGTCATATCATAGTGATATATGTGTATCTATGTTTATAGCAGCACAATTTGTGATAGCAAAGTCTTGGAAACAACCACAATGCCCGTCACATGAGGAATGGTTGAAAAAGATGTGGTATCTTTATACAGTGGAGTATTACTCAGCTATAAACAACAATAAACCTGAAGCATTTATACTTAAGTGGATGCCACTCAAAGATACACTCATAAATGAGGTAAACCAGACCCACATGTGCAAATATTGTACAGTCTCCCTAGTATAAGAAGTCAAAAGAAGAAATATAAATAGAAAGATATAACACAACCAAAAGGCAAGTGAGAACTTAAGGACTGGACAATGAAGAAAGGGTAAGGAGAAAAGCTGGAAAACAGGACAGGGACAAAGCCATACATTTGTACACACAGGGCGGGCAAAGCAAAGATCCTGAGAAACATCCAGAGGTTTTTGAAAGTAGCAGTTCAATGGTAGGACTCTCAAGCCGACTATCTATATATACTGATACCTGTGAACCAAGCAACTGTTCTGAAGATAGCAATGGGTAACAGAAGGGTCACGCTTGCAATTCCTGCCATTCTGGTCTGCTAAATACATACCTCTGTCATGACATACCAGTTATTACCATACTGTTTCACAAGTAAATGGTTTTTTGGGAGTTTTAGGGGGGGTAATAAATGGAAAAAAAAGAGACACAAGGGAAAAAACGTTATAGGATTGATCTGTTACAGGCTGTAGATGGTTAGATTTCTAAATTTCTGTGTAATAATATGTGTATAGTACTACTTTTTTTAAAACATTTTTTCCTCATATTCTGTAAGGACTTAAAATTTGATACATCAACACTTGATGGAAAATATCTGTTCCACATTATACCTAAGATGTTCGATTTTTAGACAGATAGTTAGGGTAAACTGAACTGTATATATTGCAGGGTAATAATCAACTTCTCTTCTGGATGGTTAACAACCTAAGTTTGCAGATCAAAGATTGAAGAAATGGAAGGGCTACAAGGCTAGCCAACGTTTTGGCCCTAGCCTTTCAACATCAGCGAAGACCCAGGACATAGGAGAACCTGCACTGTAACATCATGGAACTCAGTTGTGCCCCAAATTTTCTGATCAAGAAGATTATGAAGCCACAGAGGAAAGAGATCGAAGTTCTATAGTGTGCCTAGGGAGAGTCACATGGAAAGAAAACTTTCTCTCAGGCTTCCACAGAGAACAAACTGGTCAAACAATGGCCATGACTCATCCTTATGGCTGACACAGACAAAGGATCTACAGAGTGTGGTACAGGGTTAGAGGATAAACCCTGAGGGTACTTGACTGACCTTATCTGATACAAAAGTTCCATTTCTTGTTATATAGGTCTTGCTTTATCTTGTTCTTAACCATCCAGCAGAAAAGTATAAAAATGAGGTACAGAAAGTAAAGCCATATTAATATGCTGAGCTGTAAAAAGCTCTAGTCAACAGCTTCTGTGGATAACCTACCACTATTGTGGACTGCTGGACTGTGTTGGAGTGTTTCACTGAATTCAAGCACCTATAGTAATTCAATGCCAAAGAATAGCCATCTCTGACAGGACTAAACAAAAAAAGGGGATACAAAGGAAAGACTATTCTGTATTTGAGAACTGTACGATAAATCAGCTTTTTAAAAAAGAGAAATACAGCTTCATCTCTTAATTAAATGAATAGAGGGATCTGCTCTAATATCATGTCTGCACTTTGTAAAACAAATAACCACTAAGAAAACAAAATGTAATGTATTAATTATTGAATATGTTCTACTAATTTGATTCAAAACTGTCTCATTGCTATTTGTTCTTCAATAAAATTATTCAAAAAAATAAAAGAAATAGTTAAGCAGGAAAAAAAAAGGGTTGAGCATAGGTCCATGACTGTACCTGATGGCAGAGCTCAGACATCTTTGGAAATGGTTTGAGGGAGGAGCTTGGAAAGATGCAGAGCAGCAGATTAGGATCTGGGAGCAGAGCTCAACTGGCTTAATCATTGCATGAGCTGACAGGCAGCGGGACAGCGAGGACCAGGCTGGAGGCCTCGGACGAGAACAGGGACTGCGCTGGGACCGCGTCGGAGGCCGTTGGTACTCCATGCTGACGAGGCTACGCCAGAGTTCAGAATGTGCCCTGCGATGCGCTGAGACTGGGTGTGAAGGTGGTGAGCTGGTTCACCCGGCAGAGCAAACGTCAACGCAACACGACATTCAGGCTGCAGCACGAGTTTTACCTGCTGCTTTCAGCCAAATTTAAAGAGAGAAACAGGAACAAAATGCACAGCAGACAGAATAGAAAACTTGTAATTTGGCAAAAAACCCATACCTATAAATCTGAGGCCAAAAGGGTGTGGCTAGCCAGACGGCCACAAATGTGAGTCCTCTCTGACGACCTAACTAGACCAGAGCGTCCCGCTGCAGGCTCGAGGGTGGGGATGCACAGACTCCCCTGAAAGCCTTGACTCTGATAAGCAAGTGCTGGAACCTCCTGCTCTCAGGGTCCCCTGGGAAGCCGCTGCCCGGCAGTCTTTTCTCCATGCTCAGCTTCCCAGGAGCTCTGGGGTCGCTGCCTCCATGATCCAAGGGGGAAGTCCCCCCAACAGGTGGCAGCCACTGGTGTCGGTCATGTAGTGGGAGTTTTGCAGAATGCTAGAGCTATGGGGCTGCAGAGGCTTCTATCTAGAGTGGGGAAGGTCGGGCAATGTACAGCATGGTGAAAACCTCCATGGGAAGCCCCTCCAAGGGGGTGCGTGAAGCTTGAGCCAGGCCCAAGCTGCATTTCCAGGAAATGAGAGCTACCAAGAATGTGGACCATATGCTGAGGAAAGCTGCAGGCAACGAGCAGAGGGAGCCTGAGGGGAAAACCACATGGGCTGCACCACACAAGGCTGCACCGTGGAACGCCACTGACAGCACGTGGGCTGCACCACGTGAGGCTGCACCGCGGGATGCACTGACATCACGTGGGCTGCACCACGGCAAGGCTGCACCGCGAGATGCCACGACCAGCACGTGGGCTGCACCACAGCAAGGCTGCACCGCGGGACAGAGGCATTCAGCTCGCTTGTCCTTCTGCACTGTGGGACACAGAAAGGCGCCCTCCCAGGTGCCAGACGCCGGCACTGCGACCCCCTCAGTGAATTGCAGACATCACTGTGTGGTTCCAGGGAGTCTGCTATGGCACTAAAAGTGGCCTGAGCCGCAGCGTGGTCAGTCGGCCAGGTTCTTCACTCCGACAAGTGACAGCAACCCATGTAAAGAGGGAAGGTTTTCCTTTGGCTCCTGGTCAAAAACATTTTGGTCCCTGGCTAGAGGGCTCCATTGCTTTGTGCTCAGATGGCACAGGACATTGTGGGGGGGGGTGAGGACACTGTGCTTACTATGGCAGCCAGGAAGCAAGGAGGAGAGAGAGAAAGCGGCGGGGGGATAAGGCAGGGCTGCCAAGGACACATCCCCCAAATCCCCTCCCTTCAACTGGCCCCACTTCAAATTTCCATCGCTTCCCAATGGCCCAACAAATTAGGAACCTCCCAGTGGATCTGCCCAGCCATGAGGTCAGAGCCTGGAGGACCTACCTCTCACCTCAGCTGCAGGGACAGAGCCCTGTGTGGGCCAGGGTCATCCAGGCTATAACAGACATTCTGGGAAATAAGAGCTTTATGGATGGACCGAGCTAGGGTGAAGTCATCCTGCAGCAGGGATCCTGCAGTATGCCTCAGAAAAGAGGGCTCAGGAAGGAGGAAGGCCAGGACAGGGGGAGGCAGAAACCAGGCAGAGGTGCCGACAGCTGAAGGCCACTACCAGCATCCAGGCCAAAGGGGGCTGTTCTCCCTAGGGGCTCAGGGCAAGATGGCCCTGCCAATAGCTCGAGCCCAGGCTTCAGAAGCATGAGGACGAGGCAGTAGGAGAATTGGCTCCTGTCCCCCATGCTACCAGTCTGCAGCCCCAGAAAGAGCACGTGTTAATGAATGAGAAGAAGGCACACTCGGATGTCCAGCCTCTCCTGCTGAACGGGGCCTAGCAGACCTGGCCCTGCGCTGGAGTAGACATTGCAAAACCCCTTTCCTCTTTGCAGAGGTGGTCTCTGTGGATGGGGTAGCAGCCAGCTCCCTTGCCCCCTCATCATTCCCTTGTCCCCACGTTAGCCTTGCTGGGTAGTGCAGGGGCCTGACGGCCCCTGGCCCTGGGGTTCAGTGTCATTCCCCAAGACCTCTGGATTCTAGCTTAGGGCCTCTGGGAGGGCCCCACACCAGCACGGTGGGCAGCAGGCCCCTTCTGAACAGTGGCAGATTTGGTGAAACGCCTTGGGCAGGCATGGATGGCATATACTCATCCCCTAGCACCGGAGGCCGAGGCCTGAAGGCTGCAAGTTTAAGCTCAGCCTTCCCGATTTAGAGATGTGGTGAGACTGCCTCATAGCAAAAACTAAAAATTAAGAAACAGCTGGGGATGTAGCTTCGCACGAGTGCCCTGGATTTAGTCCCTAGTGCAAGGTGCTCTGTGTGAAGCTGCTGGCCTGAAAGGGACAGTGCCAGGGTCACAGCTGTCCCCAGCCCCCATGAGAACACTGCTACCCACAGATGAGGAGGCGTGGGCTGGGGATACATGTGCCGGAGGTGGGGTCTCCCCCTTGCTCTGCGCAGGTGGTGCTGTGTGTGGCCCTAGGGACCATCACACACTGCTGCCATCAAGAAAGGACATGCACTCCCCTCCTCCCACCACGGAGCAGTGACCAGGAAGTTTCCACAGCCTCTCTCCGCCCAGCTCCCTGGGCGTCTTCACAGTAGGGTCACATTCCCCACAACACATGGGAACAACCGCTGAGGAAACACAGAAGCTGCACACGTTCCAAGGACAGAGAGAGACTGAGAGGGGCCTCGAAGGTAGCCGACCTTGTGGCTCCCGCTAAGAGCACTTCTGTCTCGCCGTCACTACAGTAATGTGATGGTCCCAGGCTCCAGGGAAACAAAGGAAACCTAAAACTTTGTAGATGCTTCTGGCAGCCTGAGTGACCTCCTTGGCCACTGAGAAGCTGGGGTACTGCTCTCCCCTGCCGTTGCCACAGAAGGGAATGAAGGTTCACAGCTAGCTCCAGGCCTCTTCCCAGCTCCCGCACCATAGGGAATGGACCAGATGTGAGCTGACAGCAGGGAAAGGCCCCACATCCTGGTAAAGAGTCTCCCTTGCACAGCTAGGAGGAAACAGGATGGACAGCGTTCAAAGGCATCTGGCAATGCTCCTGTCTTTGTAGAGGGATGGGTCCCCTCTTCTGGTCCCACAGAGCCACACCCAGAGGTGTCAGCCAGAAGGTGGGGTCTCCACACCCTGGACTCATGGCAGAAGGGCTGAGGACCTACCCCTGTGCTCCCGTCTGACCCAGCACAAGGGTTGGGTGGCGAGGGCTGCACACCATGAGACGCCGCCTGAGGCGTGTCCAGGCTGCATGAATGCAGAAGGTGGGGGGGTCAGTGTGGGGGCTCCGCGCAGCCCAGGGCCAGGGCTGAGCAGGAGCATACAGCTGGCGCCAAAAGAAGGGAAGGAACGGTGACAGCAAAGACCAGCTGTGAAACTGCAATCTCAAGCAGACGGAGCAGAAACTCACCTCTAACTGGACACCCTTCCCAGGGCCAGTCAGCAGCAGGCAGACTGAGGGCGAGGCAGTGTCTGGCGCGTTGAGCTGGTACAGCCACGCCTGTGTCCACCCTATGACCCGCTGTCTAGCCTTTCTTCTTACTTTAAAAATATAGATAGCAACAAGTGGACACTCAGGGAGGACTCCCAAGCTGCATTTGAGAGTAGCAAGAGGGTGGAAGAAGTGTGCTCAAGGACTGGGAGGGAGATCTGCAGCAGTGCAGTGTCTCTCACTGCAGTCAATTTGTTTCTAAAATCGCCCCCTCACTTTATGATCACATAACACATCTCATAGCTGATTCTAAGTCAGTGAAGTGTAAGGCCCCACGGAAGCTCAGAGACGCCTAAAGCTACATTTGCCACCCTGTCTCCAAAGCCCCAGGGGAAGGGTGGACGAGGGAGACGCCTGGGATGACCACACAGGAACGCAGGCGCTGCTGGTCGTCGAGGGCTCAACCGGGCCCAGGGCTGTGCTCAGAGCTGCGCTGCACTTTGCCTCGCAGCAGTGTGCATGTGACAGAGCGCAGTCTCTTCTGAAATCCCAGGAAGGGTTGTTTTTCAGGGTCCACAATGTCCAGGCCTCGGGAAGGTAAGGCCGCCAAATACCACGCCCACTCTAGTCCTTTCTGTGGTCACCAGGAGCCCCAGGTGAGGCCAGGCCTGGGCCCAGCAGGGCGAGGGGCACATAGGAACAGCACCCCGAGTCTCCGTCCACAGGTGAGCACAGCCCAACCCCGTCAGCTGCAGACTAGCAGAGCTCAAAACTCCCTTGGCCAAATGGCAGACAGGGTGTAGAGGTGACACTGCTGCTAGAAGCACCAAGAGAGAAATACTTTAGAAGAATGAAAGTAGAAACTTTGCTGAAAGGCAGAGGGGCCAGGCAGAGGGGCCCGGTGGACACTGAGGAGAGACTCACTGCCTCATTGACTCCCACAGCCCGAGGAGCGGAGCTCAGAGGGAGGCTGGACAGAGCTCAAGAGATGGGTGGTGTCAGGGAGAAACCAGAGGACAGGGTGCAGAAAAGAGAGAGCTGTGCTGGTTGATACAATGTGTCAACTTGAGAAGGTTAGAGGTCTAATTAAGGGACTCAGCAGAGAGCCAGGTTCTCAGTTTGTAAACATGCCGTCCTGTGCAAGAGGAGGGCAGAGACTGTGGGTTCTACACCCGCACCCCAGGGCAGCTTGTTTATGATATAAGGAGGGGAGAGGCTGGCAGGAGCCGCAGCTGCTGCCCCTCTGCTCTGTGCTGTTTCCCACCGCGTGAACTGCTGCCCTCTGCCATGGGAGCAAGCCGAGCATGGACTGAAGCCTCCACAGACTGCAGCTAACTAAACCTTTCCTTCCTTCATTTTGAGTGTCAGGTATTTGTCCCAGCAATGAGTAAAAAGTAACAGGGCCAAGATCAAATCAATAATTTAATATAATCATAGATGCAATGGATTTCTGATTAGAAATCCAGGAAGAAAACAGAGGCAGTGTTTAGGAAGATAACAGCTGAGTTTCCTGCCCCTTCTCAAGCCTCAGCATCTTCCTGTCTAAAGAGCCCTGTACATCTAGAAATGCAATTTAGTAACTCCCTGCCGAGCGCTGTCCCCTGGGGGCAGACTGAGAGAGCCTGCTCCGTGGCGAGCACAGGGAGAGATGGCAGGAGCCAGTCTGAGCCCGGAGGCCAGCCTGGGCTGAGAGTAAACGCAGAAGCACATGTTCACAGAAGGACAGAAAAATGAAAGCCTTTCAAAAAGCCAGGCTGACCAGTATTAAAGGAACTCTTCTGAGGTGAACACTGGGAAGAAGGGAAAGCCCCAGGAGAGACGTTTGAGATTCCAGAAAGAATGTTTATCACAGGAAACTGTAAATGTGCGGATCAGCTTAAACAAACATTAGCTATGGAAAACCAACATATAATTTGTGTGGTTAAAAATAACAACATAGAAGTAAAAAACAGAACAATGGCAAACATGTAATTTATAATAAAAGCACTCTACGTGTCTTGTATTATGTGTAAAGAGGGTCAATAGTAGCTGTAGACTTCCTTAAATGGTTGCAGCCTATGACTATCTTTAGGGCAACACGTGGTGTTGCAGAAACGGGGACATGTCACTCCTGGGCAAGGGGTGGGGTGGGAGAGAGAAGGCTATGGAGGACCTTAGAAGCTAAGAACAGGATGGAAGGAGGACTGGGAAGGACAGGACTGGCGGACTGCCCGGCACAACACAGCAGAAAGGAGCCCGAAGGCACCAGGACTCACACTAAATATGAATGAATAAAATTCTTGATGAAAACATTAAGATTATTAGGCTGGATTTTTTAAAATTCCAGCTGTCTGCTGTTTATAAAGACACTACTAGAACACATTACTGACACAGGGAGGAAAGAGCAAAAAGGATCAAAAATACATTTCAAATAATCAAAGAAAGCTGATGCAGCCATTATATTAGAAGAAGGCCATGAGACAAACAGCATCCATAGAGATTTTGCAAATATTATGACATATTGGTAAAAGGTTCAGCTTGCCGGGAAATTATAACAATTCAAAACATTTTCATATTAATGTAGCATCAGAATATTTAAAACAAAAATTGATGAAATGATAAGAAAAAAAGATAAGTCTTACATCAGAGCAATAAATTTAAAAGTGTCTCTGTGGACCAGGGATATAGTTCAGCAGCATAACCGCCCACCTGGCAAGTGCAAGGTCCCGAGTTTGATTCTAACCAAGAAAAAAGAAGAAGAAAGAAAGACTGAAATGAACTGTCCCTGTCAAGTTTGTTCTGGATGCCTCTTTCTATGAATCCCACTACCAGGAGGCTGAGGAAGGAGGGTCCCTGGCACCCCGAGGACGGGGGCAGCATGGGGCAGTCTGGGCAACCCAGCTAAAGCCTCTCTTCAAAGCACAGAACAGCTGCAACCAGCTCTGTAAATAACTGGGAGGCTAAGTGAGAAAGAACTAGTATACATTAAATATCTTACTGACTTTTTTAAAAAGGATGTAATAGAAATATGGAGAATTTTTTTCAATAGTCAAGTGAAATTTAAAACAATGACCAAATATTAGACAACAGAGCAAATTATAACACATTTGAATAAGTTAGTGTAATATAGACAGTTTCTGACTGAAAAAAAAATTGGATTTTAAGTCACACTTTTCTTTTTTTGACTTTTATTTTTCTCAGGTAGTCTACCTCTCAAAATTGTGACATTTTGCAGTTGTAACAAATACTAAGGCCTCATAAATCCAAATGGCAGGCATAGTGGAGATTTAAAAATGTTTAGGGCTGAATAATGAAAACACTAGTTGTCAGTAACGGCAGGATGCAGGCAAATTTATAGTTCAACATTATTATATTAGGAAAAAAACTAAAAAGTAACGAGCTATAAGAGTAACAGAATAAAACCAACAACAATAAAATAAAGAAAATACTAACAATAAAACAAAAAAGTTTTAAAACAAAGGTACAAAGGAAAGGCTCAAAGAAGCCGAAGCCGAGCTGCACAGACAGCTTGGTGATGGAAGTGCCTACCCGCCCGCTGGTACCACATGCAGTGCAGACCCCACACTGGGCTGGCCACCAGGTCCGGGCATGGTGGCACACACCTGTAATCCCAGAGCTGGGGAGGCTGAGACAGGAGGATCACTGTGAGTACAAACTGTATAGCGAGACCCTTTACCAAATAAATAAAAGATTTTTTAAAAATTAAACAAAATAAAGCCAAAATTTAGTTCTCTGAAAAACACTAATAGAATTCACTAATCTTTGATCAAGGTACAAGTCAGACAGAAACTGCATGAATGAAAGAGCTGAAGACTTGTGCCTGGTGCCCTGACCCTCATCCCAGCCCCAACAGTGGCCTGCATAGGCCGCGCCTGCCAGAAACCACCTGCCACAGGCACGGGCACCAGGGCAGAAGTGAAGTCCCTAGCCGCTGAGATCCGGAGCTCTACGGCTGAAAGAGCAGGAGGTCAGGATAAAACTCCCAAACCCAGGAGGTGAAGAGGGGAAAAATACATGGACAGTGGACAATGTTGCTATTTAGGAATGATCAATTCAAAACCACCGAGCAGTTATAGAGATAGATGAGGCTGAGGAACGGTTTTTAAAGAAATGGGTGAGTTAGAGCAGGGTGCGATGGCTCGGCACTCCCAGCACACTTGGAGGTGGAGGCTGAGGCAGGAGGATCACAAGCTAGAGCGCAGTGCGCAACTCAGTGACTTAGACAAGCCTTGTCTTGAAATTAAAAATAAAAAGGCCTAAGGATGTAGGCTGGTGGGACAGCCCTAGGTTCAACTCCCAGTACTGCAAGAAGCAGGAGGGGGAGGAGAGAGCAGGAAGGGGGGGGTGGCCCAAGGTGCCGGCCAAGGGCCTTGCCGGTCTCTCGCCTTGGCCTTAGCTGCCCACGCGGTTCAGAGCTCTCTGTGAGGCCACAGGTTGTCCACAGTGCCACTAACCAACGGATCCTCTCTGTCTCCCTGAGTTCAGAAGGGAGCAAGACGGTTGGGCAAACAAACACTGGTCCTCGGAGGCCTCTCCAGGTACAAAGCTGCTTCTGTTCACTGTTTTCCTGTTTTAAAACATTTTTGGGGGTCCATACTAATTCCTTTGTTTACAAACCTCTTGCTGACGTCTCCACTCCTACACCTGGAAACTTGCTGTTCCTAAGGAAAGTGTGTGTGTGTGTGTGAGTGTGTGTGTGTGTGTGTGTGTGTGCATGGAGTTTGTTTTAAATGAAGGCTAGAAAAAAGAAGGAAACAGCTCCTTGTGTTTTTCAGAAGACCCAATTCCTGACCCCCAGGTTTCCTTCTGTCCCCATGAACGTTCACCCATTGTCTTTTTTTTTGGTACTGGGATTGAACATAGGGCCTTGGCTTGCCATGCAGGTGCTTATACCACTGAACTGTCTATGCGTCCCCACCCTGCTCTCTTGAACACACACAAAGTGGGGCAGTTGTGTGAAGGGGAACAATACTGGGTCTCAGGTTCACTCCCAGGGAGGCTCACTGAAGACAACACCTTCGGGCAAAAGCTAGGCAGCTGACACTGATCTGCAGGCCCAGAAGGGATGGGAGCTGCTGAGGGCCACCGGAGACTCCTGAGAGCCAAGGGGAGCCAGAGAACAGAAGGTCAGGACCACAGCCGAGGAGCCTGGGGGCGACCAGAGCCAAAGAGCCCAGGCTCAGCCCCAGGGCGAGCATCGTGGCCTGCGCGCGCACCCTCCGGGGCAAGGGGCTCCCTGCCGCCCCGCCCGCTGCAGCTTTGTTCACATTTCCTTGCATAGACACCAGCCCTGGCCCGGGAGATCCACGCACTACCACACCACCTCCTGGCAGGGCAGGAGGCTGCCTGGGAACCCACGCGCCCGAGTTGCCTCTGCTCTCGGCCTCCCGTGGTGGCCACAGCCGTGGAGGTCGGTGCGCTCTGCCCTTGCCCGACGCCCGTGGGAATCAGATCCGCAGTTCAGGGGTGCACTTGCAGTCCCAGGCTCTCACAGGGGCACTGCACAGGTTTCTTGGTTGCTTACCAAGGAGCCCACCTTAACAACTCGCCTGAAGCGGAACGCGATTGTAAGTCCGGGACTTACTATACTGCAAACATGTACTAACTTTTTAAAAATAGAATAACTCAGAACACATTTGACTGGCCTAATACGTTTGAGGGAAGCTTGCTCACTGTGATCACCCTTAACACAAAACTGCCTGGCATTTACTCCTCTTGGGTAACTTGGCACAGTTGAATTGCAGTTTGGAATGGAAACTGTGCCCCTAGTTTTCTTATTTCCCAGGGTCCCAGCGTTCCTTGGAGAAACTGCTCAAGAAGATTTAAAGGTTTAAAAGAGAGGACAGTTACAGAAAGTCGGGACGCTTTCAAAAGCAGATGCCAGGATTAAAGCAAGGCAAAGCCTGGCAGGGGTCCATAGGAGCTGGGACAGTGAGATGTGAGGGAGCCAGGCTATAAGCCCAGGCTTGGGCACTCCACGGGTCACCGACCAGGGCTGTGCACTTTTTCTGTGGTGTCAAGGTTTGAGCAGGAGGCACTTTACTCACCACCTCATCTCCTCTGCCTAACCTGAATGGCATGCTGAGGCTCAGCCATGATGCCTTCTTCCCAGGCAGCGGGACAAAGACACAGATCCCTGGCAGAGCCCACATGACTTCCCCAGTGCCATCCAGTACACCCCAGCTCCAGGACAGTTAGTACCAGGTGGGGTAGTGTTGGCTTGAAGCACTGTACCTGACTAGGAGGTCTACCCCACCAGCCTCACAGCCCAGCTGCCCTGTAGCTCTCATCCACAGGAGAGTTCCACCCCTGTGCATGCTGTGCCTGTCCAGCCCCTTGCCCTAGGGCAGCCGATGGTGGCATGTGGGGAAAACTCAGCCCAGCATTTTGAGTAGGCTTCTAGGTTAATATGGACGCCTAGACTCCGCATTTTCAGGCCCTCCTCAGAGCAGGCCAACAGGGAGCTGTTGTTCTGCAGTGAACAGACCCCTGTCTCTTCTCATTTATTTATTTATTTTTGGTGGACCAGGAGATTGAACTCAGGCCCTTGCACTTGCCAGGGAAGCGCTTATCCACAGAGCCATCTCCCCGGCCCTCTGTCTCTTCTCAAACAGGGCAAAAAATCCAGAGCCAAGCTTCCAGCCAGATGGGTGGTGTGGCCTTGGTCCCCATGGCTGGAGGTCCTCTGTGGCACAGCCATCCCAAACCCAGATGATTTACAGACCGGCCAATGGGATACTCTTATAGGCCAAGAGGACCTGGGATGAGAGACCCTTCTGCTTCCTGTGAGGGGTTTCGAGGCTGGAACCTTGATCAACCTCTGGTATCTAGAGACCTTTTGGGTGACAGATGGTGGTTAGATGAGGTCGTGGCAAGCCCAGTCATCGAGCCTGGAGCTTCACAAGAAGAGGAGAGAGCCAAGGATATGTACGCACACGCACACATGCACACACACGGGCATCACCCATCTCCACACATGCTCTGTCACATATCAAGACTTTCCCGGCCAGGCTGTAGTGGGATGTGGCCATAGCCTTGGAACTTGGGACCAGAAGCCAAAATGCCCCCTTTCTCACACCTCACACAGCCTTCATTTCCATCTATTTAAGACAAGTGCCACAGGCAGAAAGACAGGGTGCTACAGCCGGGCACGCCCTCGCCTCCCTGCAGAGCCCTCAGGCTTGGCGTCCACCACCCCAGGGTCCATGGAGCACCCTGTGAACAGGCCTAGGACAGAGGGACTGGAAGGGCACAAGGAGCTGGGCCAGGGGCGGCCCAGCCACGCCTTCAGGAGCAGCCAGCCCCAAGTGGGCCAGGTGCCAGAGGGTGATGAATATTTGATGGATTCCATGGCACATGGCTGTGAGCACCAGCTGGGGGACATCTAAGCCAGCTTAGTCTCAATTTTATTAGTATTTAGCCGCCCAAAGAGATCAAAGTCGGCAGCAGTGTGCTTCCACGCACATCTCCAAAGCCCCCACTCGCTCTGGAGTGGGGCGCCTTGCTCTTCAGTGCCTGACGCCCAATAGCGCGTCTCCCAGAGAGTCCGAGTGCAAGGGGAGGGTTTAGGGTGCTTCCCGCTGACCCCAGGTGGTGACCCTGGCTGCCAGCCCCGCCAAGCCCCAGCCTGCAGTGGGGCCGCCTCCTGCTGACCAGGGTGGAGGGCAGAAGGCCCCGCCAGTTTTCCTTGCACCACAGCCCCTGACGGTCTCCAGCAGCCACAGGAGCAATTTCAGAGCCTGTGAATGGCTTAGAATCAATTATGCCGTCATCTCCGATCAGGGAGCAGATACAAAGAACCAGGAGAGCAGGAGACAGAGACAGCCCCTCACCCGCGCAGGGAAAGTTAAATGGAATTAGATTTCAGTCAACAGCTAGATTATAGTATCATGTTTCTGACAAGATTACAAAAAGCAGATTAATCCTCTCAGCGCACCTTAATTGTGGGAACTGCTTCTGTGCCCGAAATCCACCACGGGGGATGACGGAGCTGTCACAGGAAGACGGCTGGGACCCGCGACCAGCGGGAAACAGCTGCCTTGGGGTGCCACACCCTGAAATGGCTCTCAGGAGAAGCCCTGTAGCTCTCCAGTGTCAGGATGCTGCATGCAAAAATATTCACTCATGTTAGCTTCCTACCACGATTTTAAACGTAAGGCCTGGCAACCTTGGGAAAGCAAAGAATGAAAAATACTTTGTGTAAGAAACGCACAGAAAATTTAAAAAGAAGACAGTCACATGGAAGCTACTCTTGGGCCCCAAGAGATGCATGTGGGGTTCAGTAGATCCTTGGGGTGCCAGGCCAGGAGGACAAGCTCAAGCATCCACAGCATGTCACATGTATGCCTAGCACAAGGGTGGTTGCTACTGGGGCCAAACAGTGACCCCAGTACTAGAGTCCTGCTCCTCAGGACCTGAGTGTGTGACTGTGTCAGAGGTGGTCTTCAGAGAAGCGACCCCAGAAGGCCTTAGTTTTTCCCAGTCAAATTAGAAAAGCAAAGTCTCCTACAGAGTCACCTGCAGCGCACAGCTGACCTGCGATGCTGGTGCTGGTCAAGGCAGGAGTCCCACACATGCCAGCCCTGGGGACCAGAGTCTCCAGGAGAGGGGCTGCTGGGAAAGCGCCCAGGAGGAGCAGGAGGCAGGCCAGGCTGTGTGGCCAAGGACCTCGCTACTGTTCTGTCCAGGGCACAGCAGCAGTGTGGAGCTGTGAAGGTAGGTAGAGTTTTGAGCACCAGGGCTCAAGCTCATCAGTCCAAGAAGAGGCCAGGCACCTGCTGCAAGAGCTGTCTCAGACCGGTGCAGAGGAGGAGAAGCTAGCAGGAGGGACCTTCACCGTCGTGCCTGATGTGCAAGATGTGAGCTGCACCACCCGGCCCCATCTCTCTCCCCTGAGAGGGTATGTGTGGGTGCAGCAGGTGCAGCTGCAGCATGAGCCCATATGGTCCAGAGAGCCCTGGAGGCCAGATAGTGGGCTTTGCCACACACCTAGGGAAGGGCCTTGAATGTCAGGCCCCACAGCAGTGACATGGACATCTGCATGCTGCAGGGGTGCTAAGCCCCTCCAGCGTCACCTGAGGAGCAGTCACCACACACAGCGTTTGATGGAAGCGCTCAGGTGGCTGCTAGCTGCAGCTTCTCTCCAATGAAGAGTTTGAAATTCTCCTTGTCACAGAACAAAAGGAGCCGTGACTTGTTCCACTGTTCCAATGGGCTGGCCCTGTCACAGCCCTGGCCTCGGCACCTCACGGGAAGTGAGATGCTCATCCGAGGTCGCTTCGCAGACTCCCCCCTCATTTCTAATAAGATCATTGCTTTAAGGTTGAGGACAAATAGCCTATGGGGCGGGGGCTTCATGGCACAAAGTGTTCGGCTTGGGGTCTCCCAAAGAATGCTCCAGCGCTATCATGGAAGGGACATTGAGGTCAGAGGAGAAGGCGCCCCACAGCACTGACTTTTGGGGATCTGGACTCTGCCCCAGTGTCAACCTCCTCTGCCACCAGGCGCCAGTAGGGAGGAACAACCCCACCCCATGCCCGCAGTGTGGGTGGTGTCACCGGCAAGTAGGTCAGCTTTCAAAGCTACCATTCCCAATCCCAGCTAGTACAGAAACAAAGAGGAAATCCGAGCTCCACCTCCCAAGGAGAGTGAAGCTCCATGTGCACAGGTGGCATCACCACGGGTTGGGGCAGCCAGGGCCACAAGATGAGCCACTCCCCCTGCCCACTGTGTCACCAGCGTGGCAGCAGACTCCAGTCCTACACGGCTCACTACATGTCTGCACGGGATTTTCCAAATGGGCCGAGTCACACCAACAAGGCCCCGTGCACATCAGACACCCATGTGCCGTGGCCAGGGAAACCCTTCAGTGAGCAGCACACACGTGCACAGTGACGATGAAGGTGCGGGGCATCAGAGGAAGGGGACCTCTTTGGCCCTATTCCCAATGCCAGCCGACCTAAACTGGCTGCAAGAAGTCGGCCATCTAGCACGGCCGTGAGATGGGCCCTTCGCGTCCCTTCTAGGCCCTGTGTAGCCTCAGGAGTAGACACAGCATCTTCGTTCCAGATGGGAACGAAGGCCACTGCTCCAGGTCTCTGTGGTAACCAACCCGGATGCGGGGTAAGGAGCCATGTCCCTAACGACTCCGTCCTTCCGGTCGTCCACGGCCCTTCTCTGATCTCGGCAGTGCCATCAGGATGCTGTCAGTGCAGATAACACCCTTATCTCACTTCCTTTCAAGTCACCTGATTCACTGGAGGACAGAAGCAGAAGAGATGGCGCCCTTGCACAGAGGCCAGAGTGTCACTGAAAGGCCAGGGACTAGCCACCTTGGCTCCACCCCTTGTCTCTCCTACAAGGCCTGCAGGGGGCTAACTTCACCTGCAGGGCCTGGCACCTTGACCCAGGGCGTGCTCCCCTCCAGTAGACATGGACATAGCCTCCTGCGCTGGCCTAGGTGCTGGCTGGCATCGGCCACCCCAGAGGGAGGCTGCCCGGAGCTCGTCATGTGCCCGGGAGTGCAGTGGGGCGGCGCTGAGCATGCGAGCTGGGGCGCAGGGGCTGCAGCACAGGCTGGGTGCTGTCCTGGGCGAGGGGCAGCACAAGGAGGGGCAGCCACTGTGCCGGGGGCCCCTCGCCCTGCTGTGAGTCCCAGGTGACACAGCCTCGGCCTGGTCTCCCTGGTGTGCACAGAGCAGGGGCGCGCAGGGCAGAACCGGAGAAAGGCCCAGTTTCAAATACTTCCGAAACAGCATTCATCATAAAAGAGTGGAAAGGGTCAGTGAGATAGCTCAGCGCACTAGGCACCTGCTTAGGCAAATGCAGGGACCGGGTTCGGTCCCCAGCACCACATGCCACCCTGGCTCCACCCCCTGGCGCAGTGAGCTGGTTACCAAGTCCAGGCATGGTGGTACACGCCCGTAATCCCAGCCCTAGGGAGGCCGAAAACAGAAGGATCGCCGCAAGTCTGAGCTGCATATGAGACCTGCACCAAACACATACATTTAAAAATAAATAAAACTGTGAAAATGTATGTGCACGTGTGTGTGTCATGCAGGTACCCACACGTGAGCACGCGTGGCCCTGTGTGTGGCCACGCGTGGCCCTGTGTGTGGCGTCCTGTGTGAGTGTGCAGTGCTGCACGCTCAGTCACACATGTGCGTGTAGCCACGCCTGCATGTTCCTCGTGCTGGCATGTGCCATGCACACGTGCATATCGTGTGTCGGAACCTCCTGTGCCATCTGCATGTGCCTGGTGTAGTCCTGAGCATCATAAGCGCATGTGCCCGTGTGTGCCATGTGCACAGCTGCATGGGTCCATGCGCAGTGTGTGGGCGTGTGTGTGTTTGTCTCCTGCGCGTGCCTTGCGGTGTACCGCATACATGTGTGTACACCTGTGTGTAACATGTCCACGTGCAAGGGCTTGTATCTGAGCATGTGCACCTGTGGGCAGTCCTGAGTCCTGCGGCCCCAGTGGTGGCAGGTGAGCCCGGAAGCCACTTTCAGGTGAGCCAGGGCCCACCCTCGCTGCCTCTGCCCTCGAGCTGGCCGCCAAGCACAGCCTCTGCCGGGTGGGCTTCTCCTGGGGCAGTTTGCCGGCGTAGTCTCCCGCTCCCGAAGTGCCCGGCGTAGCCCCTCCCTCACTGCGGGCCGACCTAGCTGGGTGTGGGTTTGAAAAGCACCTGCTCCTCCCAACCCTACAGCTCATTATTCACAGGAACAGTGGTAACGTAATGCGTTTTCATTTACTTAGCCTTAAATATATGTAAATTAAAGGGTTTTCTTTTATTAAAAATAACAGTGAAACTTACCACTGATGTGTTTTTGTTATTCTAAAGAGGAACAGTACTGCAGGACGGGCTCTAATGACATTCCGTATTCAGGCTGCCTTGCCCTGGCTGAACACCAGCATGCAGCCCAGTGGCCGGGGTGCTCCCGCACCCGGCTGTCGAGTGTGGGGGGAGAGCCCTGTGGCTGGGAGCTTAATTGCTGCTAAGAAAGAAAAATCAATCACTGCCTCCCCATTCCCAGAGCTGTGGAGCCTGGAGGAGTTCGTTATTTGGGGGCACAGTGGGCTCCCCACATGTCCTAAGGAGATGGCCAGGTCCCCCCAGGCACATGACCCTGCACAGCCTGACGCACTGCAGCGAGTGTGTCCCACCACCCCTCACCCCTTCGCGCTCACTCTCCACCTTCCTCTGCCAAGTGCTGCCGCATGCAGGCCTCTACTGCCCACAAAGGCCCAGCCCGCCCCACACCCTGTGCCCGCCTGCAGCTGCTCTCGTTAGACCGCTCACTGAGGGCCTATAGGAACCAGCTTGCGGGCACCTCTGCATCCACCCATGGGCCGCCCTAGCAAAGGACACAGCCGGCTGGCCCAGGAAATACACTAAGATGACCCACACATCTGTCATCCAGCTTCTGGGGAGCTGAGGCAGGAGGACAGCAAGGCAGAGCCTGGGCAACACAGAGACGCAGTGAGAAAAGCAGAACAAGCAAGGGAAACAAGGCACAGAAAAACGCTGGAGATGCAGCTCCGTGTGGAAACCCTGTGCTCCATCCCTCTACTGCTGAATGAATGAGCGAATGAATAGGGACGCATCTTCTCATTGTCTGGAAGCCGGAGACGCCAATCAAGATGCCCCAGCTCCTTCGGGCCACACTGTCCTGGGGTGGCCCCCTGCATCTCTCAATTCTGCCTGTCACCACCCATGGCTCACTCTTGAGTCCCTGAGGCTTTATGTGGCATTCTGAACCTCTCTTTTCATGAGAACACCAGTCTCATAGGACTAGGGCCCATGTTGCTCCAGCATGGCCTCACAATGAGTCACATGCAGTCCCCTTGAGGGACTGGGGAGACCACAGCCTTCTCTCCCCACAGTCCCTGGCCACTGTTCCTCATTTGCCTTCGGGACCTCTTCTACTCCCTGGAGTCCACCTGGAGGTCACCCCACGTCAAGGTGTCTCCCCAAGGCTTCTGGTCTGGCTTCAGCTCCCTAGCCCCCTGGGAGCCTGCAGCCTAGGATCCCCCTCCAGCCCAGCTGCCACCAGGGGTTGGCGTCACCACTGTTCTCATGGACCCCAGCACTTCAGGCCAGCCCGTCACACGAAGGAGTCAGGAGCAGTGTGGACGGACAGGGAAACCTCACGCAGCGACTGCAGGACACCTCGGCTCTGGGGACACTGCTGAGCTCAGGTCCCTGGAGCCCCCAAGCGTCCTGCCATGCTCTCAGGCGTGGAGTCACCCCAGCTAGTGTCTCTGCCACCTGCTCCTGCCCCCAAGACCACCCGGCTCCAGGAGGGCCGAGCCCCTGCTCAGGCGGGTCTGCGATTCACACCCACCTCCGGAGCCTCAGAAGTCGGCTCTCTGCAGATGGGAAGACTCAGCTGAACGGGCTGCGGGTGGGGCCACCTCCCTCACTGCAACTGTCCTTGGGAGATGCTGTGGCCACATAGGTGGGAGCTCGCCTCAGCGGCCAGGATGGAGCGGCCCGGCGGCGGGCCGGGCTTCCATCTGGGCACCTCAGGACAGGTGACTGTCCCCTGCTCTGCTGCCACCACGGCCGTGCCCACCCTTCTGCCATGCTGTTCCTGCCCTGGGGCGGCCGACTGCTGATTGGTGGCATTTTGTCACATAGGTCTAGGACCCCAACACACGCTCGGGGGCCAGCTCTCTGACCTGATGCCCCCTTGACCCTTTTCTGTGGCTACCTGCAGCCACACCACCTCAGCGCTGCCTGGGAAGCACCACAGTCCCCTCCACTGCAGAGTCTATGCCCAGGATGCTCCACCTACAGCCCGCAGTGCCTTGTGGGACAGGAAGAGGAATGGGAGGGGCCGCTCCTCACCGGACAAGCAGTCCACCCGGGCTGCTCTGCAGCCGGGGACAGACCGCCCTGGAGGAGCAGGCATCCTGCTCCTGCCGGCTCAGACTTCCCGGTGAATCAGATGGGAGCCGAGGACCAGGACCAGAGCACATCTCGCTGTCGGGTTTTGGAGCAATGATGGAAGCACAGGGAGTTCCCACGTGTCCCCTGAGGTCTCTCCCACCTCTGGATGTGGTCTGGCTGCTCTGGCAAATATATATATATATATATATATATATATATATATATATATATATATATATATATATATATATATATCTATTTTGGTACCAGGGATTGAACTCAGGACCCTGCACTTGACAGGCAGGCGCTTATTCTACTGAGCTATCGCCCTAGCCATCTGGATGGACAGAGCAGATCAATAACTGAGTGCTGAGGGCTGAGGACATTCTTGGTGACATCACAAGTCCTGTGGGGCCCACCAGGATTCCTCAAGGTGCCCTCAGCTGGGAGCAGGAACAAGCCTGCAGTTGTTCCCACAGCAGGGTCCAGTGGGCTTCAATATCATCACAGGACAGCTAGCATGACCACCGCCATCACCGCCACGGGCCCTTCCTGGGGAAGCTCTGGAACAGGCTTCACAGGTGTGCTTCCCTCCGAGGGGTAAAAGCCAAGGTGTCAGAAAGGAGCTCTGAATTCACCAAGGAACCCCATGCGCTCCAAGCAGGACCTTCAGGTGGCAGAGTGTGGGCTGTCACCCAGCCCACCAGGGACTCGAATTCCCAGAGCTGGCACCTGGAACAGGGGCCTGACACTTGGCTCAAGAGGGCTCCTCGTGGGTGTGCCAGGAGTGTGCCAGGAGTGTGCCAGGCGCGCTAATGAGCTGGTAGTGGGGGACGTCTCGCAGACGAGGGTGTGGGGAGCTGCTAAGGACGAGGCAGGAGCACAGCAGAGCCGGGTGGGCCTCAGGACGCAGAGCGGCCAGTGCAGTGGGGCCGGCTTCTGTGCGGAGCCCGCAGACCCGGGAAAAACAGGCTCTTGTGCAGCCTGGCAGGTTGCCCGCTCAAGGCACCCAGGAGCACAGAGTTGTCTTCACGGTCTAAACTGAAGGAACCTGGGAGTGGCCACTCAGCTGGTAACAACAGCAGCCGTGTTTCACAGCCAGTTGTCAGAAGATCCATCTTCGGACTAGAAAACAGGGCCACCCCAGTTTCAGCCCGTTCAGAGGCTGGAGGAACGGCACCCCTACTTCCCCGTGTTCTCAGCCGACATAGTGGACACACGCGTGATGACCTCCACTCCGCCCACGGGCACTGCCCGTGTCCGTGCCCCTGACGCTACCGTCCCGCAGCTGCCCTTTTTCCCTCAGAGCATCATACTAGGGCAGACAGAAAAAATCCAGCCAAAGTTGAAAGTCAACAAGTTTTGCCACCAAAGATGGAGCCATTCGGTGAGAAGAGGACGCTGTTTAATTAGCCCACCACAACAAACATCTATTTTTCCACCAACTGCCTGAATTTCAGCAGCCCCAATTAGCCACCAAGCAACACACTGAATCTGCCATCCAGTTTGGGACTTTGGAATTAAAAGGAGAGCAAGGATGAGATGGAGTGAACCACCAGACCTTTAGTCCCCAGAGCAGGAGAAGCCACAGCCGCAGGACACTCTGCTGTCCCTGGGGCCAAGGGCAGGGCAGCCCCTCACATCCCACCTCTCTCCAGGAAAGACAGTGGTCACCAGGACCAGACTCCAAGATGATCCCAGGTCACTTACTTTAAATAACAGAAGCACTCACAGAGGAGTCACAAGGGAGAGTTCTAAAGAGACCTAAGATCATGATGGCAGCCCAGGGGTACACGGGCACCCGGTCTCTGGCCTTCACCTACTGCCTTCCAGACTCACAGGTGCCTGTGTGCAGCCTGGCCACACAGAGACCCGGGAAAGCAAAAGGAAGAAATTCCCCCCGGCTCACAGCCAGTAGTCCCTGGAACCACTCCCTTGCTTGGGCCACCCTTCCCTTCTGTGGGGTGACATCTGGGATGTTGTGATGACACTGGGCAGCTTTGGCAGTGCGTGCTGGCATCCAAACTGCTCTCCCAAGTTTCTGAAGGGACAAATGTAGATTTGTCACAAACTGCACCACCACGGACACTGTCTTGCTGTCAGCTATGGGGGGTGGGGTCATGAACACGAGTGAGTTTGTCCCTGTGATTTAAACTCGTGCATGCTACTTCAAGTCTTGGAGGGACTACGCCTTGCTGCATTCCATGGCAGATGACACGGTGTGCCCAGCAGTGAGCACAGCCCATGATGACAGCGTGAGCCTTGTACCACCTGCCAGCACCATGAAGGAGGTGGCCCAAGAAGGTGTCTAGAGGCAGAGCCCTGCAGAGTATCTTAGGGAGATACCAGGCTGCGAGGGTGCACTGCGTCCAGCGCAGGCACAAATGCCCAGCCAGGGCAAGTCCTCACCCCACAAAGCACAGCCATGGGGCGTGGGTGCGAGCAGTCCTGAGACCCTGAAGAAAAGTCACCTATGGTCCTCCATGGATGGCCAGCCTCTTCCAGGATAAACTGAGGCAGCAGAGGCTCACCCCAACATCCCCACTCAGGAACTGCTGGACAGCAGCCCTCCGTGTGTCTGCTGCACTGGGGCATGGCTGTCTCTGGGCCACCACCACTCCTGTGGGCCTCAGCTTCCCCGCCAGCACCCAGAAAAGTCTTGTCCATTCAAAACCCAGCACTGTGAGCCATCCCACTTGCTGGGGAACCCTCTGCCTGGACTTGGAGGCCCCACGGCCTCTCTGCCCTTTCTCTGCCCCAGGCACTGTGGGTGCATCTGTTTCCTGTGCTGTTCCCTGCCTGTCCCCTCCCCACGGTCCCCGTGGTTGATCACACAGCTGCAAGACGCAGCTTCCTCTGAAGGGAGAGGCACAGGGCTCGGCCGTGCTGGGTGTGTCCTCAGCATCTCTTCCGACTGCCAGGACCCTCCTCCGGGTCCAGACACGGCTCGCAGGAGCAGAGACGACCGATGTCCTTGTCCAGGACGGTGGGGAACTCACACCACCCAGCTCCAGCTCTCTCCCCTGCAGACATGCCGCAGAGCTGTGACAGGAGCCGCGCACCCATCTCTGCAGAGCGAATGCATTTGTCTGTGTGCTGCTTTCTTCTTTCCTTTTTTCTAAAGGGTGGGAATCACTCGGCTTTCCATGAGGAACGCTGAAGAAATGCATAATTAAAAATGGGAGAAAGAAAGTCTTTTCAAAGCTGTTTACTTGGGTGATGAGGGTGACACAAATGTTTCTTTCTCCTCTCGAGGCCCACCCACAGAAAGGGGGACAATGGGCCGCGGTGGCGGCTGGGCCCTGCTGGGTCCATTCAGGCGTCCCTGTGCCAGCGCCCGCGTGGCCCCCCACTAATTACGGCGCATTGACGGAGCCGCAGGCGCTCCCATGTTTACAGCACGGCAAGCCCCCCATAATGAACTGTCCAAGAAAGAGACGAAAATCACTAATACTTCAGAGGACAGGACAGGCTGGGGATCGGGGAGAGGCCCACTTGGCGCCGACAGCAAGTCTGAGCCTGAGGAGCCTGCTCTCCTTCATGCTGCTCTGAGCTGGGACAGACCGCCCCGGAACTCCCCCAGCAAACCCCCAGGCGCCTGCAGCCTGCACAGGGATAACGTGTGGCTCGGTGACAGAGGGTCTAAGTTTCCTTGTGAAGAAATAACCAAAGTTACATCATTTTCATCAACATTCATCATTTTAATTGCCTGAATCTCCCCCAGAACAAAGTGACACTATAGTTTTATGGTATTTGATTAATGAGGGCAGGAAAATTGAAGTTTTTGCAATAAAACTAAAAAAAATCAACAGACTTTTATGGTTTCTTCCCTTGTGATTTTAATTTGATGGCTCGTGTTTTCATTGCTGCCGAGGCTGTACACTTTAGCTGGCAATTACATCCCATCTGTGAAGCACTGTGTTACTGTGTTATTACAGTTTATTCTAGTAGCTTTTCAATCACTTTTGAGTTGGGCTTTACAAGTATTCTTGCAGCAGGTGGGCCTCCTGGCATGCGACCAGGAACACACAAAGCGCAAAGCTGGAGTTTAATGGCAGCATATGCGTGTGGCAGGGAGCACCAGCTTTCCCCATATGCTGCCGCGCGGCCCCTTAAGCCTGCCAGTCACTCTTCTTACCGACTGCAGTCTCTAAGTAGTTTTCTGCCAGGGAAAAATATACCAAGGCAGCAAATTTCTCCAGTGCACCATCCTTATTACTGAGACAACCCTGTCATTAGCAGGAGCACAATGGGCCTGAGCCGGGGATGCATACCAATTAGGCTGCTCCCGGCACTTTTGCTTCTTATCTCTATGGAAACGCACCCCCCCCCCCCCCCCGTCGGCAGTGGACAAGCAGGAATGTCCCCCCACCCATATGTCACCTAGTTAACACTGTACACTTTCATGTGAACCAAAATCCACTCCAGCCCTCTCGGCAGTGCAGAGAAAGGGGGGAGAACAACGGAAGTCTCATGCATTTGGGAGGCCTTCGTCCTGAGAATTCTGGGTCCCGCTGGCCGGACGCAGAGGGCAGGGGCTGCGTGATGGCTGTCAGGATCTCTAAAGCGGGACATGTTTGCTCCCATCCAACCTCGCAGGCAGAGTTTAAGCAACTGAAAAGAAAAGTCTTTGTCCCGTAGAAGAAAAATGGAGCCCAAACATTTTTTACACAAATGGACATAACAAGTCATAAAGGCCAGGAGGGCTGGGTCCTGGGCCCCAAGTGCAGAGCCCTCTCCTGGAGCTTACACCTGCCCAACGCCAGCACCCTGAGGACGTGGGGTCTCCACGGGCAGGGCGTTTCCTGCCTAAGCACTGGGACTTTGCAAGAACAGATACACACAGCCTTTGTTTTGGGGTGTGCGAGGGAAAGGGCGGTGGGGGGTGGCGGGCGAGGCGGAGGAAGGCGGAGGCTTAATTTTATCGAGCCGTCAGGACCGGGCGGGCTCTCACTTTACAGCCGGTGTTGGCGCCCTGGAGCCAGAGCGCGCCCTAGGGCTCTGTTGCCCCTAGTGGGGCAGAGCGCGCCCGGCATGGCTGGCCCTCACCGCCCTCTCGGCTGACCGTAGCCGGCCTTCCTCCGGAGCCCTGGAGCCCCTGCTCCGGGCTTCCTCCTGCCCGGAGATGCTCTACGCTGCCCATCTGGCCCCGGCTGGCAGGGGAGCGGGCAGCCGCGCCCGGGCAGGAGGAGCGGCGCCCACCGGGCTCGGCATGAGCGCGCGCTCAGCTCCGGCCCTCGCCAGGCGCAGGCGGCGCCGCTTCGAGTCACACGGAAAGCCGGGCTCCGAGCATGGGGGCGCCCGACAGCGCCCCGCTGCAGGCCGCGCACGCAGCTCAGGAGAGCAGGCCGAGCACCAAGGCGACGAGCGCTCATTTTAAAAAATGTGTTATAGCCAAAGACGTGCTGCTTCGCATTCCACACAAGGCCCTCTCGCTCGGAGCCTGCGCCTCCCATCGCCTTCGCGGCTTCCTGCAGAGGCTCTGGAGCCCGCTTTCCTGAGGGTCTTTAGCTGCGCTGTCCGGGCTGCCTCAGCGTCCTGCATGGATTGAAAACACTGCCCTTTCATAGTCGTTCTGACTGAGAAGAGCCAGGGGTCACATGGCGCCAGGTCCAGTGACCAAGGTGGATGAGGACAGCTCTTCTCTCCGTGAGAGTCTGCCTTTCCATTGCATGACGCTTGGCAGCAGCCCTGAGGGAGAGCATGGCTGGGACGCACCTCACCTGGCCGCCCGATGGCAGGGCCACCTTTATTACGCACTGTTGTGCATGCTGCCTGCCACAAGGGCCTCTGTCACTGCATTTAGTGTCTGAGCCCTCCCTGTGTGGTCACGCCCTCAGCCCACTGGGGTGTCCACCTCCGTGTCCCTCTGTACCCAAACCTCCCCTATAGGGACACCCATCTCTGGGTCCAGGGCCTTTCAGCCTCCCAGTGCCAGAGCTGAGCAACCCTCCTCTCTTTGTACACCTGGAGCCATCCAGGGATTTCATTAGGGTAACAGAAAACAGACAAGCACAGCCACAAATGTCTGTGTGTCGCCCTCTCTGTCCCTCCTGTCTTTTATGGTGCCATACAGCCTTGGCCTTGAGCTGAGGCCCTATGGGAGTGGCTGGGCCCAGGTCACAGGTGTCCCGACAGGAGGGAGGTTGGGGCACAGAGGGACACAGAGGTGGAGGCCAGAGGACAGGTGTATCCACAAGCCAAGGTGCCTCAGGCAGCTGGAGAAACAGGGGACCAACCCCCGGGGCCTGCGGGCCGCCTGGCCTGGCCCCAGAGCACCCATGCCCGGGACACAGTGGGGCGAGCCCTGTGCTCTCGCCCCTTCCATCTGCAGTGATAACTTCCAGCAAACTGGAGCGCTAGCACGAGACCAGGGCCAGGGCTTTGCTGGGCTCACAAGACCAGGCAAGAACTTCGGCGTTTCAACCCAGCTCACACTCAAAGGCTCTTATTCATTATTCCGCAGTGTAAGATTTGTTAAGATAACTAGTTTCCCTTTTAAAAGAAAAGAATTGAATTCTGTGCCACTGCTGCTGCCCAGGTGGCAATCCAGCCCCCCAGCAGCCATATATCAAGCCAAGGTCTCTTTCCTTGTGTGAAATGAAGTGACACATAGGTCTACATGAGCAGGGAGAAGCTCTGTCTAGGAATCGGTGTGCTGAGGTGGCCCTGC
The DNA here is from genome assembly GCA_004027165.1 of Ctenomys sociabilis. Lineage (NCBI taxonomy): Eukaryota > Metazoa > Chordata > Mammalia > Rodentia > Ctenomyidae > Ctenomys > Ctenomys sociabilis. The sequence continues at coordinate 72,488 of PVKA01001179.1, forward strand.
CCCCCCCCCACAGTTCCTGCTGTCCATGGAGCTCACGCCCCTCGATCCCACGTCACTGGGACGGCGATGACATTGCTTTCCAAGCCACAAGCCTCCCTTTTGAACAAAGTACAGCCTGTTACTAGTAAAATATGGCCAATGTTTACAATTGCACATTGCATTGAAGTGCGCATTTGTGATCAGTCAATTTTACCTCTGCCCTAGTTGTGAGACTTTCTAGCCTGGATAAGGAAGTCTGCCGGGGAGGGTCCAGTCTGGTCTTCTTCCTCCTGGAACTATTGGCTGGCTTCACTTAAGCTAGCGAAGCACAGGCTGCGGCCATGGGTCACTGCCGTTCCATCCCCTCCCAGCTGATGCAGCTCCTGTCACCTGTGGCTCAGCCCCGAGCACTGTGTGTACACACGCATACTTTCCTGCCATCCTCCGTGCTGTCCATGCCAGGCTGGGGAAACCAACAAATGCAGACCACACATGGGCAGTTTGGCCACTGCTATCCTAGTGAGGAGCTCAAGATGGACACAGACAGACAGACTTGTGCCCTTCCCAGCACGGCCCGCACGGTCCTGGGCCCTCCTCACCGGCCTCCCCAGCAGCAGCGCCTCCTCAGGCATTCCTGGCTTCCACGCTCTGTACCTTTGCCCTGGGAGCCGTCCTCTCCCAGGTGCAGCAGAGGGTCTGGGTGCCGATGGGCCTGTCCTCCTACACCCACCCACTCAGCCCTGGGTGGGTCCTAGGTCCTGCAGGAGCTGCTCCCAGTTTCTCTCCACTCACTTCTAGGCTGAGTGAATCCTCAGGGTCCACAAGGAGGAAGGGCCCTCAGGGCCCAGTTGCTCTGCTGAAGAGGCTGCTGGCACGTAGAGGGATCAGTCGCAGAGTGCTCTGCACCAGGAGGACCCTTGGGCAGGTCCGGCCAAGCTCTAGTCCCCATGTCTCCTCAGAGCTCAGGTGCCCTCTCTACAGGATGTCCCCAAGTCTGGGGACGCACTCCTCCCCTCCTCATCCAGCTCCTACTGGCCCCATGCTCTACCTCTGGCCTGAGCCTACTGCCCTTCACCCATTCCTGGGCCAGTAATAGTCCACAGTCCTCACAGCTGCCCTGCCTGTCCCTGGGGCCTGCGCCATCTCTGTCCAGATTGCTGAGAGCCTCTGCTCAGGTCTGGGTCATCAGAGCCCTGGCCAGAGCCAACCACAGCAGGCCTGTGCGCTGCCTGCCCAGGACCATCCCCAGCAGTGAGGGCGATCTCCCTGCTTAGCTACCATGCTGCCCTGCTCTTCCTTCTCCAGAGCTACCCGCCACTCTTCTCCCATTGCATCTGGGAGCCCCGCTCTGGCTCCCCTGGTCCTGACTTTGCACCTGGCTTCTGGTCCCCTGCACCTGAGAAGAACCACTTCCTGTGTTCCTGTGGCACCGCAGGGGCTGGGGCAGGTCTTCAGGGGAGGACATGAGCCACAGTTAAGCCACAGGAGGGAGGAGGAGGGTCAGAGCTGCACCAGGCTCACAGCACCCTTTCATAGTTGGGCCCTGGGCCGGTTTGGTTGGGGCACCTCAGCAGGCAGAATTGTTCTCTGGAGCCCTGCAGGACCTGGGGCCTGTCCTCAGCTGGGGCCTCCCACCTCACCACTAAGCTGGAGGAACCTGGCCTTGGGAAGGGCGCCTGAGGCGCCTCTGTCACAGAATAACCCCACTAGCAGTGTCCACTGGGCTCCCAAGGCTGAGGGCATCCTGAGGGCTCTGGCCCCTGTGGTGGATTCACCCATGATGGAGTCATCATTTGGTGGTGTCTTGGGAGATGCAGTGCACTAAGAGCTGGGCCTGGCTGAAGGGAGCGTATCCTGGAGCTGACCGTGGGGATAGGCCCTGTCTGCGGCCCTCCTGCTGTCCCCTTCTCTCTTGTGGCCTCCATGAGGTGAGCAGCTCTATCCTTCCACATGGCACCCACCCTACCACAGGCTCAGGACTCCAGAGTCAAGAGGCCCTTGGGATCCTGAGGCCTGCACCAACAGAGCCCCCGTCTGCCCAGCTGTCCTTGGAGTTCTGTCACATGACCTTGCCCTCCTCGTGAGCAGTGTGAGGACGCTCAGGTCCACTGGGGTCAGCAACGGACTTCTCAAGTAAGTTTGAAAATGCGTTTCCCACTGCCTCACCGGCCCAGGGCCGAGGGCATCACCACAGGCAGGACTTCTGCTCACACCTCCCGGAGAGTGAAGGATGGGGGTGCAAGACAAAGGGAGGGCACAGGAGCAGGGGCTCACGGCTTAGGGCTGCCCCAACTTCAGCTTCCTGAGGGACTCTCCTGGGGCCACCACACCACACACAAGCCTCTTGCCGGCCACTAGTGACCTTCCCACTAACCTGAAACCCCAAAAGCATGGTATGACGTCTACACCCCAGCCCCGGCCCCAGTGCTCCCAAGGGCAGCAGCCACAGGGGCCTCTCTGGCCTCTGTTACATCAGCGCTGCGGTCACACGCACCGCCCTGCTGCCCCGAAGCCCCCGCATGGTTGCAGGGCTTCCCTGAGACTAGTGCACTTGTCTCAGTTTCAAAGCCTGAGAAACCAGGCTCACAGAAAGCAAACAGAAGCACCTCCTCCCACCGAGGAGAGTATCTCCAGACATCAGTGGCAGCCAGGCTTCGTCACTGTCTGGTTCTCAGAGCCAGGTCTCACTCTGCAGCTCAGCTGCCTGCGACTGTCCACGCAGCGTAGGCAGACTCCCACACACTGGTGCTCCTTCCTCAGCCTCCCGAGTGCTGGGACTGCGGGCAAAAACCCCAAGCCCAAAAGATTTCAGTTACCAATGATCTCCTCATGGCTTAGAGCAAAGCTCTTTTCCACAAAAGAAGCCACGCAGGAGGCTCTGGGGACAGACACAGCGGGTGGGGGCAGGGCTCAGTCCTGGCTCCCCTGCTGCAGCCCAGGGAACCCAACGCCGTGGCACCTCAGAGCACAGCGCCAGGAGCCAGGGAGCCTGCCTGCGCCCCACGTGCCTGGAGCCCGCTGGCCTCCAGGCTCTAAGGAGCCAAACATAGGCGGCCGGGGCCTGCGGACAAGGGACGCTCTCGGCAGCTCAACTTTGCACGACGAGCACCACGTGCTCCTGTCCACGGGACAAGCAGGGACGCCCGTCACTCGCAGGCTGGCCCAGCCCAAGCCCAGGCAGCCCTGCACAACAGTCTTGTTAACTTTAAAGCTTTTTATTAATACATTTAATTTGATTAATACATTTCACAGTGAATGACCATGATAGTCCTAGCGGGGAGTCACTCATTGTACACAAGGCACCTTAATTCTGCTTATGTCCCCTCCCATGCCTCCTTCTCCCTACCGCCACCCTTGTGGTAAGGGTTCTATCCCATCACCTGGTGTCTTTGGTATTCACATGTACACAGAGCCACGTACATAGAGACACGCTGCATGTAGACCACGAGCCTGATTTATTTCAGCTAACATTGTGTTCTTAAGGTGCCTCCATTTTCCTTTAAATGACTCAAAATTATCCTTCTTCCTGGTGGAGTAAGAATGCAAACAACCCAGGAAACCCCTCCGCCATTTGGACCTCCATGGGCTTTGCCCAGTCACTACCAGACACCCAAATAAACATGGGGTTCCAGTGCGCTGGTTTGGAGCAGAGACATGGGTTCGAATCCACCTGGCTCAGCCATGACCCCTAAGACAGACTTGTAACTGGATCCTCATCTACAAAGCAGGGACCAGTGGCACCACCTGTGTGGGCTATTCACCAATACTTGGGGCACTTCCACGTTCTATTTTTTTAAGAAATGAATGAAAATGTAGACATTAAAACTGGTATGAAAGAAAATACAGGAGATGTGAAAATGTAAGAGAAATGACCACGGTCTGAGGGAAGAGAAGCACCTGACCCCCTCCTGGGAGGAGCAGAGGGCACAGGTATGGCCACGTGGCACCTGGCCACGGTGACTGTGCCACAGACTGAAATCACTGTATTTATACCTTTCTGCCAAAAGCAAAATGAAGAGTTACTTTAAATATATCTTTTCAAAATGGCTGGGAATATACTAAGAGATTTTCCCTTGAGGAAAAATAATAGCTTTTTCTGTCACTGATACGCTAATATCCAGAAACGAGGGTGTCTGGCCTGTGGCTCAGTGGCACACATGCTGTAAGTCATTATTACATTAGAAGTGTTTTATCCTGGTAAGAGGTTTTCTTATGTTTCCCATAAAATGGAATCAGCAACATTTTAAAAGACACTATATTTTATAAATAGTAAACTCTTCAGCATGAACTTTACCAAACAGCCGCCCTTGTGCACTCAGGAGCACTACTTAATGTTATTACAAGGCAAAGTGACAGAATTTTCTCTTTTCTGTAATAATACAGATAAGTTTCCCTCATCTGCCATTGAGCAGTTTTCAAAATAGCCACTTCAAAGCCCAGGAGGAATCATGCACATGTAAATATGCTAATTTTCTTTGTGTATGTAATAATACAATTTTGAAGTTGCCAAAACCACCACTTGCTAGCTGTTCCAACATTCTAAAATTAGGAGACTTCCATACACTGGACTACGCAAGGGGGTGCCGAAGGCCAGAAGCGCCGCACAGCACACGAAGCTGAGTCGAAGCCCGCGGGGCACGGCACCTCACAGGCCGTGGTCGCCATCCTCGCTCTGGGGCATCTGGTTAGAGCTGGGTGTCCTCCCGCATGGCTTACCTCCATCTTTCCGTCAGCTGGCCCTGCCTCACTCACTCTGCACAGCTTCCCTGCTCTCCTCTTGGATGCTAGCATCGTCCAAGGCTCACCTGGGCTCGGCGCTGTCCCCAGGCCCCTGGCTTTCTGTCATGTGATTTTCCCAAACATTTCATGTAAGCAGAGCGAGGATCGTATGCCTCGGACTTTCTTGACTGCCTGAGCTGGTAGACCCAGGTCCAGAGCACGCCACACCACGTAATGAGTTAGCCATGTCTGTGTCTTGCTGTAGCTCCTTCGTTCCCCAGGTGCTGGCCGCTTTGGGTGGCATGGCCCCAGGCTGTGTCCACCTCTAGGACCCTGGGGAGAGGGGGCCGTGGGCCTCCCGTCCTGGCAGAGGCGTCTGGCCTGGCGGCCACCAAGGCATGGTTAGTGGCAACTGTGTCCCCAGGCAGGGTGGCAAGCGAGAAGTCTCAGCCTCCAGCCCACACCTGGTGCTCCCCTCACCTCTTTGTGTCAGATGGGGATGCAGGTACAGAAAAGCCTCCCCCGTCCCTGCGACACCCTTGGGGTGGCACCCGTGGACACAAGGGCAACAGGCCCAGCCTGGAGGACCATAGCCACCACACCGCCTGGCATTGCAGGAGCCAACATTGCCAGCATCCACGTTGCTCTGTAGACGCGGCTTCCCTGGGACGGTCGTGTGGCAGAGCAGCTCCATGGAGGCCGTGGATTAATCAGTGCCGTCACCGTCCTGATTAAACAATGAGGCGTCCTGGGGCTCCGCTGTCTGTCCCAATGAGCCGAAGAGTGTTCATCAGACGGGTGTGCAAAGCCAGCAGCTCCCTCAGGGGCAAACTACCTTTTAATTTTTCCCTCTAAAGATTAATTCCATTGTTACGGAACCTGGATCATGAGAGCTGTAAACTAATCATTAGTCATTTTCAAACAATCTGACCTTTTCTGCCTCAGAGCATGGAGTGTTTGCAAAAGAGGTCTGTGTCAGTCTGGGCAGGCTGCATCTGCCAAGTGCAGAGAAGAGAGCCGGAAATCCCATAGCCAGCCTGCCTCCAGGGCTCTACAAAGAAGACCCCCAACTGGCCTCTTGTTACTGCGTACTACTTTTTCTTTTTCAATAGCCGAGAAGGTGAGGCCAGGGACGGTGCTTCCGTCACAGCCAGAGAAGAGGCCAAAGCCTTGTCCACCACCCATGCAGGCTTGGACTGGCAGGCTGTCTGGGTTCTAGGTCCCCAGCAACTGGAGCAAAGTGCCACAGACAGGTGGCTTAGGCAGCAGAGCTGTGTCCTCCCAGCTCTGAGTTCCCCTGTCTGAGCCTCGATGTGGCCGCCCTGCTGCATACCATGGCACAGCAGCCTGTGTCTTCTGCATGTATCCTGAGGAGTCCCCCTCCTGGGTCAGAGCCACCCATGTAGGTCGCTTCCCCCACTCCATCGGCATGCCACATTTCCACTCGAGGCCACACGCTTGGGTCCTACAGTGCTTGGTGGCAGGGGCGAGAGTTTAAGAGGGCTCCTCAGTGCCCCAGGCTCCTCAGGGGTGAGGGGCCGCCTGCTGCCCCCACTGGGTTGAAGGGAGAGGGACCCGGGGCAGGCAGCCTGGCTCAGACCTGCCGTCCTCACGGTCACGACACGTGTGCAGATGCAAACTCAGTATCCAGGCATCTGTGTGCACTTGTCTACCACTCGAACTCTCCACCAGAAGAATGCAAACACCACTAGGCCCCCGCAAGACACAGGGTGTTGGGGGCGCTGACGGAGGTGACCAAGAACCGCACCAACCAGGGGCCAGCCTGGCCAGAAGGGGCGAGTCCTCACGTAAGCACCACACTCTGCCACCCAGAGGCACTGGCCCACTTGAGCTGGCACCTGGCAATGCCTGCACCCAATGAAACTTAGAGTTGTGGGAAGGGTCACCCTCAGGGGCCATCATCCAGATGCAGCACCCCAGGGATGGCCCTGTGGATATCGCTCAGAGGGGCTTAGAGTTTATGCCAGAGCCCAGGCCCGCTCAGTGCCACTCCATCATGTCGGCTGCCATACTGGGCCCTCTCCACAGCCCCAGTGAGGCCCAGCGGGGCCTCCCCTCTGCTGCCTGTTCCTACCGTTGTCCCTCTTGCTAGCACCGTGACTGTCCTTAGTGCCAGCCCTGAGGACCCTGTGAGAGCTCCTGTAAACCAGTATGAAGCCCACCAGGAGTTAGGCCACATTGTAGGGACAAGGGCCACCAACCAGGGAGAAGCAGAGCGGGGAAAGGAGGAGAAAAGGGGACACGGGAAGGCCACAGCCCAGGGAGCAGACAAAAATCAGAAACGCTCAGCAGTAATCAGACGCGAGGCCAGGGGACTCTCACCTCTCCAATGGGCCAAACAGCCTCAGCAACTGCGGACACAGGCAGGGCAGCACGCTTCGAGTGCGGGTGCACGGCGCCCTTGATGAGGTCTGCTTCCTAGGACACCCCTCCAACATGCTCACCCTGAGAGAAAGCTTCTTGGGGTTTGGGTCGTGTGCTTCAGCTCCGATACCTAGGCTTTTTCTTGGTGTTCAACTTCAGTCTGCAGCACAGTGTCTCAGCCTAGCTCACATGCAATAGGAGGGAGCTGTAGACCGGGCATCTCAGGCCTGTCGCTCTGCTTTGGGGGCCACACATCTGTGCTTCCACGAGACCCATTTGCACAACTTAATACCGATTGAGAGGTAGGGCATTTTCCTAGCCAGCTCTGTACACTCCATACCTGAAAGTGGGGCGAGGGCAAGCCAGAATGGAGACCAAGTATCTCTTTTTGCGGGGAGCAGTCCCAGTAGCCTTCACACCGGAGCCCTGACCTGCTCTGAGCTGGCGCCCCGGCCTGCTTCCTATCTCTGGGGTGCTCTGCTGCACACTCTCTCCAGAGATGGGGCTATCTGGCCTTGTCCTTACCTAGAGCAATGTCCTGAGCTCCCCCTGACCCAGCTTGGGTCTCATCACAGCCTCAGGCCTCCACACAGCTGAGTTAAGCCTGCTGCTGGGACACAGCCCCTCTGTCTGCTCACTACTGAGCGATGGCGATCAGCCAATGCCACCCATGACCAGCGTCTGGGTTGGCTCACAGGCTGCATGGGCTGGGAATGGTGTGTGGGCTTGGATCCCACGTCTAAGTGCTTCACTCGGTCACTTAGCTATGGGATACACTTGCCTGGTCTCACTGCCGCCTCTGGGGAGGCCACCTTCTCTACCTTTTCTGTTTGCTTCTGATGCAGGGCAGGACAGGATGGCCCCATCCAGGTGATGTTTTCTCTGTGTGAATAGCCCTGGCCTGGAGAGCTCATGATGGATGGAGATGGGAGGAAGGGTGCCACAGGAGGGAGGGTGCCACGGGAGGAAGGGTGCCACGGGAGGGAGGGTGCCACGGGAGGGAGGGGTGCCACGGGAGGGAGGGTGCCATGGGAGGGAGGGTGCCCAGGATACATGAGCACTCACCAGGCTGTCACCTCCTCCTGGGCTCAGGACTCCGGTCTCCCCTGAGTGAGCTCTCCCTCAGGGGTTGACCTGGACCATGCCCCAGCAAGAGGAGGGTGGCCAGTGCTAGCAGCATCATGTGCCCGGGTGTCTGGCCAGCCAGGCCCCTGCGGGATTGGATACCCCAGGGTGGCTCTTGAGAGCTGGGGCCCAGCCGCGCCCCAGGAAGCATGGTGCCCAGAGCGCTTGCACCTGCAGCTCGGAGCTGGTGGCCTCCCACCTCCCGCCCCCTGCACATTCACACACAAGCTTGCCCAGAGGACACTAGCCATCAGCTCTGTGAACGTGAAATGTGCCACGCTTTGGCCCACCCCACCGGGCTGTCCTGGTCCCCCCTTGCCCTGTGCTGGCACTCCAGCCTGCTTCAAACCCTCCTGGCGTTCATGCACCAGCACGCCTGGGCGCAGGGCACCATCGCAGCCTGACAGGGAAACAATGAGTAGAGCACGCTGTGGGATGCACACGTGGAATATCACAGAGACATGGAGCACAGTGCTGGAAAGCAATGAGTGCCCTTGGGTGGCAGCAGCCGTGCGTGGGCGTTTGGCATTGCTGCCCCCGGAGCTTGGAGCGCGACGGGCCATGTGCGTCCACTCCTCTTATGCCTACCACGGGGCCTGCTCACTTGGCCATGGCTGCACAGGCAGGGCAAGGGCCAGCTGTGGACACACAGAGAGCTGATGGGGGGCTGGCTCATGGTTCACAGCCCTCTCTCCAGGCCATGGCACCTGGGTGAGGTCACAGGGACCAGAGCCAGGGGAGACTCATGCCTGTGGGGAAGCAGGAAAATGTTCCACAGGGCAAAGTGAGAACACTGTGCCCACGACAAACTACCCAGAGATGCTACCGAGGGGAGGAGGGTGACGCGTGACTCGTCTTCACGCGTGGACACAGCTGGTAGATGGAATAAAGTATGCAGCACTACACACACTACAGGGGACAGGTGGACGGGCACATGCCAGTGGGCCGTGTGAGTGAAGTGCACGCTGGTATTTAAAAACTTAATGGCAGTAAAAAGGAGCTAGCCGCCCACCCCTGCAGCTCCTCCGTCCTGCCGCTCTCGCCACCCCGTGCAGCAGCACTAGAGCCCTCTTTCCTGAGGGCCTTTGATCAAGCTCGGGTGGGCACTGTCACCAAGGAGCATCCCCACCCACCGCAGTCCCCAGACCCAGCGCTGTGCAGTGACTCCAGCTCCCCCCCAAGTCAATATGGCCACGAACGGGGAATGTGTGGGATTGGTTCTGGGCACGGGGCAGTGAGGACAGCTCTGCAAAGGCCCTCAGGGCAGAGGGCGCCAGAGCAGCTGCAGGGGTGGTGAGAGCAAGATGGGGGACCTGGGGGATTCCTGACAATTTATCTTTTACTGCTGTCAATTTATTTTCTAAGCTTAAATGCCCACATCTTGATCAAGCTTTCTTCAGGCAGAGCGGCCACACCGAGGGCAGCCCCCACACCGAGGGCTCGCGGGCACTGGCCCCAGCTGGGCCCAAGGGCTGGCACAGGCACAGTGCCTGCAGGCCAGACCTGCACCTCCTGCGCGGCTGTGACCTCGCTCAGTGATTTTCTAACTGTACGGATTCTGGATTCCTTTCCTCTAACTTTCTTCTAATTACCAAAACTAAAATGAAATGCAGCAGGCCCTCAGCATGAAGAAGATGAAACGTGCGTTTCAGTCTTTCCACCAAATGCCATGAGCCTCATTGATGGATGTGACATTTAAAGCAAGTCTGTCACCTTCCAAGTCCTCTCACCAGCAAACCAGAGGTGTGTGGAAGTCGCTACCCACTGTGGCAGAGTCACAGAGGAAGAGTCCTTGCCTTTTGTGGTCAAAGAAACCAAAGCCCAGGGCAGCTCCAGACCAGCAGAGGAGGGAGGTCCTCGGGGCCCCGCTCACCACACAGCCTGGGTTTTACTGGCATCTCTGGTCATATGGGAGTTGAGCAGGCTCTGACTGTCGTGGTCACTGGACAGACAGCACTCTCTGCTGCCCCCGAAGCCCTAGGTGAGGGCCCCCAGACTCGGGGTGTTCTCTGAGTGTTTTCCATACGGACCACATCCTGGGGCCTGCAACTGCTTTCTTCTTTCTTTTCAGAAGAACTCCCCTGAGCCCTGTTAGAGCTCCTCCCTGTCTCTTCTGGACACTCGAAGCGGTCCTCTGCTCCAGCACGCACGTGCTCCCCTGGGTGGATCCCTCAATCGCTCATGACCCAAACTTTACTCCTAAAAGCCCATGGCTCACCAGTGTATGACAGACAGGACAGGCCGGGGAACGGTAGCCAGCCCAAGCGAAAGTTATGCAAGGATGTGCTCGGCCACCTGCCATTCCATGAGGAGCAGGGGGACCACCCTGGCCACCATGGTCCCAGAGGCTGGTGGTCCTAGCCACCTGCTGACCTGGCTAGATCTTCCTTGAGCCACCCAGGCCCAGGTTGGCTACCAGCCATAGAAGAGCCAACTGCAATGATCAGGATGCCATAAGCCACTCTGCTGTCACTTAAGGTCATGGTCAAGGATGTAGGTGATGCACCCAATAGACTGAACTCCCCCCAGGGCCCAGACCGAGTGCTGTCCAGGGGGACCAAGTCTTTCCCGAGCACAGGCCATCACTGTGTGGGGGAGGGGAGGGCTCTTGGGCACAAGCAGGTGAGTGGTGCAGACCTGGGCCAGCAGTGTCCTCGTGGCCAGCACACAAGGCATGGCTGTGACGATCTCTGTCGGGGAGCCTCTGCTGGCTTTAAACATTGCTTGTCTGCCACATGTCTGTCGGTCAGGCTCAGAGCTGCCGACACATATGGGGGAGGTGCTTGTCTCTGTGTGTAATTCTGAGGACAACACCCACAGTGATCGCAGCATGCTCCGCCCCTTGCCACCTTTGCAAGTGTTTTATTGCAAGACAAGTTTGAACTACGCTGCCCAGGTGAGTCTCAGACTCTCGATGCTCCTGCCTCAGCTCCCAGAGTGCTTGCCCGCTGGGGTGCAGGCAGGGATCCTGGCTCTATTTTAATGGGGTGCATCAGGCCAAATTCTGCAAGCCATTCCAGTCCTAAAAAGGGAAGGGAAGGGCAGTAAGAGTGCACAGACCACGGACAGGCGGGCGTCCTGCCTTTGTGCTCCCTGCATGGGCAGGCAGCGGCCCTAGGGAAGCAGGCGATGAGGGGATGAGGCAGCGTGGCCTGTCCCCACTGTAGTTCTACTTTCCCAGGGCCCTGCAGGGGTGAAGAGCCCCCAGAAGAGTCGCGGGATCAAAGAAGAAGTCTGGGAGTGGCTGCTTTCCGACGAGACGCAGCCCCTGCCGCGGTGCCGGGCGCCCGGAGCAACGCGGCGCTCCGCTGGAGTGTTGACAGAGCGCCCGCGCCCTGGTGGAGATTAGGTGGCCGATCTCGTAAGGATCAGCAACTTACTCAGGGCTGTTTACACTGGCATTGATGTAGTGACACTCTGATCTAATTACATGTCAATAAACCAAGCCCTGGTGCACTGTGCAGGCCGGAGCGGATTACCAGACTCCATTGGCAATTCTTAGAGAACAAGGACTCAGCCTTCGGATTCAATTACTGCCAAGTTAGCTGACTGTAAAGGCACCGCTTGCAGGCAGGACAGGAGAGAGGTTGGCCCCACTGACCCTGCCTGCCTGCCTGCCGAGGGGACAGTTCTGACCTAGGCTTCTCTCCGTGCCCGGACATGATCCAACTCCCTGATAGCTCCTGAAACTCCATGTGGAACAGAAGAAAAACAAGCACCATCAGCTTGCAAATCAGCCCGGCCGCTCCAGGAAGGCAGCCACCCTGCAGCACATGGAGGCACCAACAGAGGCTCAAGCACCTGCCCCAGCCTCCGCCTGGTCCTGGGTCCTGAATCTTTAAGGAAACATGTTTTATTGGGATTAGGTGATTGGGAACTGAGGTTGGACTGGTTGCTTGTTGTGCCGGAGTCTCTGATGTCCTGCAAGTGGTGTTTACTGTCATTTATTCAATCCTGGTAAATCCCAGCGCTGTGTCCCCACAGAGAACACAGACTCTCTTTACTGCAGACAGCACGGACATGGATAAGGGAGAGAACAAGCAGGCCAGGCCACACCTCCGCATGGGCAGTGTGGACAAGCGTGGCTTCATAAGGAAAGGGAGTAATTGGTATGGCTTTTCCCAACACGCAGTTTGTTGCAATAGCCGTCATCCCCACATCCACAGGCGACACATGGCAAGACCCCGGGGATGTCTGCAGCCACGGGTGGCCGCATCAAGCTATGTACACCTGGGCTCCTGTGCCCACCCATTTATTGATTAGCACAGTGAGAAATTTAAATAACCAAACACACAGCTACCACGGTGCTGTGTGATGTCATAAAACAGCCCACATCACTGCGCTTGGGTTTTGGAACCACTGCCGGGGAAGTAAGGGCTGGCCGGGGGCAAGCACAGTGACACCGTGACAGCTCTGCTGCTCAGACGGCTGGGAGGCCGCCGGCAGCAGGCAGGCAGCACACGCAGTGTGGACACGCTGCACGAGGCTGATGGGTGTCCAGGTGGAAGAGGCAGTGGCTGGGGATTTCGCTACCCTCCTAAGAACGGTCGGCCGCCTACAGCACACGAAGTGCGTATTTCCACAGTTCTCTCCTTAACACTTTCAGGTTGAAATTGGCCACAGGTAACTGAAACCAAGGAAGCCAAAGGCCCGCACGCCCAGCCCCACTCCCGGCACGGTCATGTTGCCAGGGCGGCACCAGCTCCCCGAGCACAGACGGCTGGCTCCTCTGGCACGCTCAACCGTCACTGCCACTGTGTTCTTATCCGGTGTTAGAGAGGCCCTGGCAAATTTGGATTTTATATAAATTTCATGTGCTATACGACAACACTCTTTCTGTTTCCCAGTCACTTAGTAGTGTAAAAGTCATTCTTGGGTCACTGGCCATACAGAACAGGTCTAGGCTGGAGCTGACAAGGGGGTGCTGGACACTGTCCTGCAGGGCTCCAGGGCCAGGGCCAACAGCTGCAGTGGGGTGACTTCAGGCTGGCTCCCCATGCCTGAAGCTGTCATGGTTGGTGATGATCCCTAGCGGCCTCAGGCCACCGTCTGGGGATCAAGCTTCCTGGCTGGGCACTCCCAGGCCTCAAGCAGGTAGCCACCAACACATCGGGGGGCCAGACTCACAGAAAAGGGCTGCTGACCCGAGACCTTATCTCTGAATAAGCAGCCCAGCCCCCCCTAATTGTAGCCCCATGCCTTTGAGCTTGTGTCTGAAGTACCTTCAGGTTCTCCAGCATCAGAGATCCAAGCTCAGGCCACCCCAAGGACACCAGCAGTACCCAAGCCACCCGGCAGCACTTCCTCTCTCTCTCAGGAAGCAAAAAGGCCAGAACAAGTCAGATGGCTCCTCTGCCGGATGGGCTAATGTCCTGCGAGCTGAGTGAGGCCTTATGGTGAGCCAGCAGATACTTCTGCTCTTTAGGCACAATTGCCGAGCAGAGGCAGGCAATTAGGAGGCAGAAAACTCAAAAGGAGCACCTTGGGGACAAGAACACACCGTGCTGGTGCCACAAAGGGATGGTGAGACCTGCGGTCGGAGATGTGAAAGGGGGAGACAAAGCAGATGACAGTAATGCTTTCAGAGGACCCCAGCCAGGCATGAGAGAAGGCCAGGCTCTGCACCCCAGGCACTGTGTCCCTGAACGCCGCCTTGCTGGACAAGGGTGCATTTGCCTGTGTCTCTGGATTGTCGATGTAGATCAGCGCTTCACACGCACGCAAGCTCATGTTCCGCCTGTGCAGCCCCCAGCTTGTCCTTGGCGTCTTTTAGCCAGGTTCCTTTAGCTTTCCACATCCTGAAAGCTAAAACCAGACCCAAGTCTCTAGCCATGCACTAAACTAAAGTCAAAATGGATTAAAGACCTAAACATTAAAACAGAAACCTTAAATCTACTGGAAGAGAAAGTAGGTGGAAATCTTGAAGACACAGGGGCAATCAGAGTTCATGAACAAAAGCTGAACTGCACAGGAAGTACTACGAAGAACCAACAACTAGGATCTCATCTGATTGAGAAGTTTCTGCATCTCAGAAGAAATCACCAACAGAGCGAAAAGACAACCCACAAACTGAGAAAAAAATGGTAACCAACAATCACTTAGACAAAGAACTTCTATCTAGAATATATAAAGAACCAAAAAAAAAAAAAAAAATAGGCACCCAAAATTGAAAGATACAATCCAAAAACAGGCATCTGAGATGAATACACACTTCTCTGAGGAAGAAATATAAGTGGCAAATGAATACATGAAAAAAAAAATGTTCCACAGCACTGGTCATTCGTGAAATGCAAATTAAGACAGCATTGAAACACCATCTCACTCCAGAAAAATGGCCATCATAATGAAATCAACTAATAACAGATCCTGGCAAGGCTGTGGGGAAAAAGAGCCCTTCTCCACTGCTGGTGGGAATGTAGACTGCGCACCACTGCGGAGAGCAGTGTGCAGACACCTCGAAACACTGGGATTGAAAGTCCCATTCAACCCAGCTATCCCCCTTTTGGGTATTTTTCCAAAGAACTGGAAACATCATAGCGCAGTGCTACATGTGCCCCATGTGGATAGCAGCACAAGTTGCCACAGCCAAGCCTTGAAAACAACCACAGTGCCCATCGCTTAGGAACGGATAAAAACGGTGTGCTATTTACTACTTAGCTAGAAAGACAAATGTGCGGCCTGTACAGGTCAAACTAGAGGCCATATGCAGAAGTACAATAAATCAGATGCACAGGTTTAAATATTGTATTTATAAGAACCCGAAAGAATAAATAAAATCTGAAAGGAATGATAGATACAGTGAAATGGAGCTGAAGACAAGGAATCAGCAGTAAAGAGAGGAAAGGGAAGGGCAGGAAACAAAGTAAGGGGGGCTTGTGCCGGCACATGTCCAGCGTAGCCGGCGACCGCACGGCCATCGCCTCAGCTCTTTGAAGGCAGCGGGTCACGGTCAGCATCCTCAGGCCGACTAACTCTGCACGCTGTTATCTTCGTCAAAGACAGCGAAGTGCAGGGCAGAAACCACACTGATGGCCTCACGCCTGGTCTTCTGCGAGTGCACCGTTTCTAATATCTTACCAGTTAGTATTCTTTTTAAAATAATTTTTAAAAATATATAAAATAAAGAAGGACAAGAAAAAAGTTAAAGTTTATTGAAAATAAGCATCGATGTTTAATTATTTGACCAGTCTTGCATACCTATATCTGTTAATCTGAACAACAGATTTATGAAAATATGTAAGATAGCAACCATTGTTAAATTTTTATTCTCGTTTTGAAGCTCTGTACCATTTATACTGTCGCTTGTTACTGTTTTTGACTTTGTTTCTGCTATTTGTCTATATTCTTTAAAATGAAATTTTAAAAAATACAAAATAAACAAACAACTAAATAAGCTAAAGGGCAAATGAAAGGCAGTTCACAGGAAGCAGGGAGAGAGGAAACCTGGGAAGGGCCCAGGGAGGGAGGAGAGCAAGGGGCGGGAGGGGCCTGCAGAGAGCTCGGCCTGCGCATGCCCACCAGCTCCCTGCAGCTGGCAGATCGCTGTGCTGAGCGCTGCACTCACCAGTTAGCAGGAAGGAGAAAGAAAAGAGGGGCCCTTGCGGTGGTCCCCTCAGCCAGCCGCAGTACGGCCTTCCTTCTCTGCTAGGTTCCCCTTTAGTGGGCCTCTTTCCTCTCATGGCGCTGTCCACTTTTGCACCTCGTACACAGGGTCTCCAGGCAACTCTGGCCCGCTGTCTGCTTTATAATAAAGCTGTACTGATGCACAACCACGACCGCTCATCTACATGTTGTCTGCGGCTGTGATAGGAAGCAGAGGGTCTGTGAAGGGCAAAGGGGGCACTAGCAGCCTCAGCATCTGAAGTCCCCAGACCCACGCAAGAGCAGAGGGGAGCGCAGCACTCGGCCCTGAGGTCTGCCGAGCACGCAGCAGGTGGATTCTGGGAATAGCCTCTGCAGAGTCACGTCCCCTTGTCACAAGGCCTGGAGAGTGGCATCTGCCTCACGGACTTGTTAGAAATGCTCTGCATCACCCACACAGCCCAGTACCTGATGACAGCTCTCGGGAAGGAGGCCTCGCTGAGCCGTCCGTAGGCTCTCCGAGCCTCTGGTGTCGTAGCCCTTGTCTCCTCCCTCCCTCCCCCCTCCAGGTCCAAGTCCCCTGTGGCCCTGCTTTTCAGGTCCAGTCCCATGGGATTCTATTCTTCTTTCCTTTTCTCTCAGCTATGCGGCTTATCTGTGTTACCCAAGCCCTGCCCCGCTGCACCCTCCCAGTCTGTAAAAGCCCAGTCCTGGGACTCTAGAAGGAGCCCAAGGCCACACCCACAGGGCCCGCCCTGCCCTGCAGGAGGCCTCTGCTGAGCCCACAGCCAGGGAGTGGCCCTTCGGCTGTCACACTCAGCCACATGCCTATGTCCCGGTGGCCATCAACCCTACATCACACATTGGATACGAAGTTCTTTAGTTTAGTGACCCAGTGGAGACAAAGTGATGGCTTGATGCAAACACCCAGCTGAGTCAGCCCACAGGCACTCTACTTTTCTGGAAATCCAGGGACCCCAGGGCACGGCTCTATGTATGCAGCTATAATAACCTCAGCTGATCCCACCTGCGGTGTCATGAGGACAAGGGACAGAAACAGGTTGGCTGAGGGCTCCCAGTCCCACGCCATCTGCAGCAGACTCACGTGAGGACTTCAGTGCCATTACCCGTGCCGGATCATGTAGGCAGGGCCTCAGTCTTCTTGTGAGCACCCAGGCTTATGTCCTCAGCGGCAGGTATGAGCAGATAAAAGGCAGCGCGCTTGTCCTCCATGCCTCCGCCACCCAGAAAGGAGGGCAACTCCCCTCAGGGCAAGATTCCTGTTTCTGACTGAACCCCTCACGACTGGAGAGAAAGGCACTGAATTCATCATCCCCTCTCTGAAGTCTCATAATCGCCTAATATTTGACTCCCTGATTACAGTATTTATCTTGAAAGGCCTGGGTAAACACACACAGGTGTGACAGACGCCTTGCGCCCGCTTATCTCCTCCCTGGAGGAGCTGCAGACAAGGCCCCTGAATGGGACAGAGGTGGTAGGCACTGATAAATATGTGCTCCACGCTTTGCCCTGAGGGGGCCGTGCTCAGGAGTGGATTACTGGTCCCCAGGCGTCAGCCACAGGCCACCGTCCTATCCTCGCTAGGCTGGGTGCGCTGGGGGATTCAGGAGATGAAAGCTGCCTAGGAAGGCACTGTGCAGGCTTTGAAACCCAGGCTGGAAATATGCTAATGGACATATTTTATAAATTTAATAGCTATCTAAACACTTTGCTTCCCTCAGAATCACAGGCAAGAGCCAGAAAGGTCTTAAACACCCACACTGCACCAGGTCAGAGCCCGCGCTGCCCATGTCCACACCCTGCTTGCTTTAACCCTGGGGGCTCCGGGGCTGGTGGCACTGCCCTCTCTGTAGGTACTGATCACAGCCTTCGGAGATGAAGCTGCAGGTTATGCTGCCCTGGCTCCCACGGGGAGAAGCTGGCCCGGCCCGCAGCCTCCCGCATGGCCGTACAGAGCCAGGTTTGCCACTGAACGCGGGCCTGAGGCAGGCGGGGATGTCTCAAGGAAAGCAGGAGTCACTTTGCCGTCTGCCTCAGGCCGAGAGACCTCACCAACACCAGGCTCTCGCGTGGGCCGCCAGTGCGAGGCAGGTGTTCAGGACACAGCCCCGCCAGTAGCTTTTGCTTAAGTCCCTTTCAGCTTGGCTGAGGTATCAGGCTGGAGCAGAGTCTGAGCTGACACTGTGCCTGGAGCCCTTGGCTTCCCCCAGGGTCGCTGCACACCTGCACAATGGGGAGAGCCCGGAGGAGCTGGTGCAGCACCGAGAGCCTGGTCTCATCACAGCCGACCAAGGTTCTTAGAGAAGTCACCAGATGCCAGATAGCTGGGTGTCTGGGTCACCCCTGCAGCACATGTGGGACACCACACTAGGTGCCATGGGGCCGGGACCCACCACCCAGGGATTCCTGAGCAGAAACCCAGCAGGGCCTGGAGCATCCCAGTCCTGTCCTGGTGGGGATTTCTTCCTCTCTGGCACCTGGAGCGAGAGCGACAACAACCTGGATCCAGGATAGCTCCTATGTGCTCACTATGAGACAGGGACAGGACCCCTATGATGGTGTGAGAGGACACCGCACAGTGGCGTTTACCGCGTGAGGAGGGAACAGGCCACGCACAGCTCTGTCCAGAGGCCCTGGAGGGCCCAAAGCAGCTCTGAGAACGGATGGCTTCACAGATAAAGAATGATACTGAGCAGAGCTGAGGGAGACGGGGCAGTGGTGAGCACGGGGTCCCGCCTGGGTGTGCACATGTCCAGAGCCCCTGTCTGGTCCTTTGCACCACAAATGCACAGGCTGGAAGCTGAGTGTCCCACAGCGGCCCGTACTGGATGGGTCACATGTTCCCTCACCCCGTAGGGTGCGCTGCACTGGCCACAGTCTAAGCTCAGCAGCTGGCTCCAGAGGAGAAGTAGGAGGCCGGTCTCCGAATCTGAGAGGGCCTGGTGTTAGGCTTGAGCCCTGCTCCGGGAAAGCACAGGCCAGTGTTGGCCGGCAGCTGAGCAGACCTCAGAGCAGGAGCGCAGGAGCACCCAGCCCCAGGGGACGAAGTTGCCCCTGGGCTGCTGCGGCACTGCTGGCGTCCGCCGTGGGGCCACGCCACGCCAGGTCCTGCAAGCACGCAGCACCCCAGGGCAGTGCTCCCCGGGGGAGACTTGTTTTGTGGCCTTGGTCCCCCATTTTCCTCACCACCAGAAAAATTGCTAAAGGAGAAACTTCCCTTTAATAAGCTAATTTGAGAAGAAAACGGCCTTGTGTGGACCAGAGCGCGAGCTATTTTCCAGTGGACCTTTACACTGAATGCTAGAAGCACAAAGCTGTCGATCCGAGGGTCCACTCTCAGCAGGGCGGCACAGAGAGCAACAGGGTCAGCAAAGAGACTCCACCGGAAATGCGTTGAACAGGAATGAGGACAGACGCGACGAAAGGACCCTTGACAGGCTGGCGTTACACACCGGCTTCAGACACGGAAGCCAGATCTGAGCCGGGCTGAGCACAGGCACTTGCCTAATTCTCTTCATTGCACAAATTAAGCATTATTTAAATGTCTCTCAATGCTGCAATTGCACATCCCCTAAGAAATAACAAAGATCTGCAGCAC
Organism: Ctenomys sociabilis; assembly: GCA_004027165.1. Lineage (NCBI taxonomy): Eukaryota > Metazoa > Chordata > Mammalia > Rodentia > Ctenomyidae > Ctenomys > Ctenomys sociabilis. The sequence goes on from PVKA01001179.1 coordinate 91,896, forward strand.
TTTGCGCATCTGAAGGTAAAATAAACAGCAGCCCAGAGAGATACCATCGGCAGGCCCAGCCTGCTTTCACAGAGATCCACTTTCAGGAAAGAGGCCGCGCGAGCGACTGATCCCCATGGCAAACACCAGGAGGACTCGGGTTCTCTCCTGACAATAGCGTGCTTCTGCAGAAGCCAGGCTGTGAGCCCGGCAGGTGGATTCGCTCCTCGCCCTGGGGCCTGGCCCGCGCCTCCCACACTCACACACGCCCACCCCTTGCACCGGCATGATGGGGCGCTTACTTCTCAGCTGAAGAGTAAGACCGTTGGGAATGTTAGCAGAGCCCCATTCACAAAGACAGTTGTTGTTCCAGGGCTCGGATGACTTTGTATGCATCTCCTTCCCAGGTTAATAAAAAATATAGTTTTGAAACATTGCATGTGGAAGACCTCTGTCAGTACTGCGGTGGCAGGTCTCCTGCTAAGCCCCCGAGGGAGAGGACCTTGTCAAAGGTCACAGAGCAGAAACAAGCACTGCATAGAGACACGAGAGCACGGTCCTTCTTGTGTTCTCCACATGTTAATCAGCAGTCACGGGGCGCTTGATGCCGAGGCTCTGATCCCCGGCTGACACGGAAGCAGGTCAGAGGAGACACTGTAATTCTCTCGCTAGTGCGTGATGGGCCGTGCGGCCTCCCCTCCACCAGGAGGGCCACGCTCGGAAGAGGTTTTCAGTCTCCATCAGTTTTCAGGGCAGACGCTTGCTTCTTGTGTAACAAGAAACCAACGTTTGAAACACACTTCTGAGTACAATAAGGAGAGGGAGACAGAGAGTGGAAACTAGGTTAGGGCCAGAAGTATTTTTGTATTGTAAAGGTCCAAGATTTTACAGAGAGTAAAAGAAATAGGAAACGGTAAAATTTATCAAAACAATGTCCCAAGTGTCTTAGAAACATAATGGATAAAAATAAAGACGGACTTGAGCCTCTCAGAAGGGTCTGCAAAGGCAGCGTGCCCCCAGGCAGAGACCCCCCTCTGGATCCGGGGGGTCCTGACCCTGACGGCCTGCGCGCCTCCTCTCTATCTGACGCTTCCTCAAGGAATCCCACCAGTGCCTCGCTCCTGCTTTTCAAAACTGAAAAATGTGTAGTCTTACAACCTTTGAAAAATTGAATTTGTATTTTAATAGCTAGCAAAGAAATCTTCAGGCCCAGATGGCTGCACTGGGGATCTCACATACATTTAGAGAAGAATTACAACCAATTCTGCAGTTACTGTCAGAAAACCAAGGAGGAAGGGACGTTGCCCTCTCCATTCTGTGAGGCCGTGTTATGCTGATACCCAGACCAGCCAAGGACAAAAGAAAACCATGGGCAGAGAGTTCTTGGGAACTTGGATCTCTCTCTCTCTCTCTCTCTCTCTCTCACACACACACACACACACACACACACACACACGGACCATCCCAGAAATGCTTGGAAAGAATAACACACCATAGCCAAGTAGGATTTAAGTGTGGAAAGCAGGCTGACTATTCAAAGTAAACCAACACAACCGGCCTGTCAACCGCCTGAAGAACACATCTCCTGGCTGCACGTTAACTGTGGCAGAAAAAGCATTTGGCAAAATCCAGAGCCCACTATGATGAAAACTGTGCCTGAGCCCTCAATAAGAGGGCCTTGCACGAGCACCTCGAGGCACTGCTGCCTCGGCCCCCAGGCAGGAAGCCTGTACACCCCAGAAGCCTGAGGCAGGGAGAGCGGCCACACCTGGGGCCAGCGAGGCACCAGGGCAGGAGCAGGCATGCGGAGTGAAGGGGAGAGCGAGTCTGCACAGCAGGCAACAGGCTTCTCCTCTAGGGAACACCAGGGGCAGCTACAGAGGTCCTTAGAACCAACAGGTGCGCTCAGCCAAGTGAAGGCATCAGACAAGCACACCCAGAGCCGCTCGGAAGCTAAGAACGAGCGCTTGAGAGCCCAACTCAGAAACCTAACCCCAGTTGTTGTGCCACTACTGCAAAGAAGCAAGCTTGCCCAGAATGCGTATGCTGAAAACACAAAATGATAACGGAGTGGACAGAAGAAGCCCTGGGTCACTGAAGAGGCCTGGGAGTTGGAAGCATCAGCTCATAGAGATGCAGCCCCAAGAAGACCTTTCCAGGATCTTTCAGGGATGCTGTGCACAACCCGGCAAGGCTTGGGAGACTGCTGAGTCCTAAAATGGCCAGAAAAATAAACAGAGAAGGAAGCAGCTACCCATAACCCAGCCTCGGGAGGCCAAGGCAGGAGGCTGCCAAGATCCAGGCCAGTCTGGACAAAGGAGAGATTCCGAAAGGTCCTTCTCAGGTTCTGGGAAACTGTGTAGGCAAGCTTGATACTGCAGGAGAGGAAAGCCTGATTCTGAGAAGGACAGCAGCTCCGCACAGGCCGGAGCAGCGCCAGCCGTGCTCACACGGTGCCCTGTTCTTGGCCTGTGCGTGACCTGGTGCAGGGGGTACAGGCTTCCAGCTACCAAAGTGTAAATAAGCGAGACACAAACTTCACACTGCATCAAAAACTAACTCGGCATACATCACAGGCTTAAGATGAAACTACGCAAGATTTAGAAAAAAAAGAAGATAATCTTTAGGACCTACAGTCAGTTCAAAGACACCAAAGTCAAGAAAAAATCGATAAATTAGAACTCAGGAAAAAAATGAGAAGAATATTTAAAAGATAAAAAGAGAAATCAGGAGGCTGGCCAGATAGCTCAGTGGTTGATTCCTGGGCCCGCCCTGCTCGCCCTGTCCCCGGAGCACTGAGACTGGGATTGAGCCCAGGTGTGGTGGCGCGGCAGTGGGAGGGTGCAAACAAGCAGGTCACTAGAATCCGATCTAGTAGTGAGACCCTGAACACGCTGTACACCCTTCCCTAAAATACAGAACTAACTAAATAAATAAATATCCTTTAAAAAAGAGAGAGAGAGAAATTAGGCTGAGATAAAACATTGGCAAATCACATATCTGGCAGAGAAGTTGTATCTAAAATATATGAAGAAATTTTCACAACTTGACAGCAAAAAATAAACTAATTCTATGGGCTGGCAAGATAACTCAGTGGACTAAGCACCTGCTTAGGCAAGCACAGAGCCCCGGGTTCCATCCCCAGCACTACAGACTACACTGGCCCCACCCCTGGGTGTGTGGAGCCAGCCTGGAGGACAGGTGTGGTGGCGCGTGCTTGTGATCCCAGCACTGGGGAGGCTGAGACAGGAAAATCACTACGAGTCTGAGCTGTGTAGTCAGACCCTGTGCAATGCATAAAAAACAAAATCTCCATTCTTTTTTTTTTTCTCATTTATGTATTTGGGGATGGCAGATTGCATAGCATCCCTGGGAGGAGCAAAAGCAGCCTCTCCGATGGTTATGTTCTAAGTAAAATGGAAATGTGTCAAAAAGCTGAGATTCTATCCCCCGGTCCTAATCCTTCACCATGAAGAGCTCAGGTCTGCAGAGAAGGCTCCTGCAGGGCCCTGACAGGCTGACAGCAGTGTGGGCGCTCGACAGTGGGTGGCAAAGGCCCTGTCAGAGAAGGAGAACAAGGAGAAGGAAGGGCCAAGCAGCCCATGCCACCTGGCAGGGACAAGTCCCCACCTCAACTGCTGCTTCTCCAGGTGGGAGTAGGCTTGGGACAGAGCAGGAGTCTGGATAGGAAAGCAGAGGTCAGAAGCCACCTGCCTGGAGTGCAGAAGCTGGGTCTTGTCGCATGTCCCGCCCACACACTCGCCCCACGCATGCGCACATGTCCATCCCAGCTGGGAGCTTCTCCTGACCCAGTTTCCTCGCAGGAGGAGGTCAGCACAGATTCTGGCCAGGAGAAAGAGAGTGGCAGCTCTGGATGGTGTAAGCCCAGTCCCTGCTGACCCCACTGCAGAGGGCCATGGTTGGCCAAGTGCGCAGGGGGCTGGCACTGTGCACGTGGGCCCAGGCAGCAGATTCTGTGAACGCCCTGTTCAGTCACTCGGTCTCTGCAGCTGGGCTCAGTGCTGCTCTCACAGGGCAGAGCAGCTGCTGAGGGCAGCCAGGCGTCCCCATGGCTATTCCCTCTCACCCACCGGAGACGCACACAGACTTATCTCCAGGGTACCAAGCTGCCAGAGCCGCTGCTTCTGCTTGCCTGCCCAGCACACCATCCGCGATGCCAGGGCCCAGGAGCAAGCCCAGGGCCCGGGGTCCCGCCATCCCTACTGTTTCTCAGGACCAAAGAGCACCAGGTAGCTGTCAGGAGCTGCCAGCTCCAGGCACTCAGCTTCCAGAGAGACTAAGCCTCCCATCCCCAGGCCGAGGCACCGCAGCCCCACCCCTGAGACGCTCCCCTCCCAGGCCAGTTTCTCCTCCGTGCTGCTGGCTGACCAAGACTCAGGCAGGAAGGGGGCTCTGGGACAGGTCACACTGCTCACAAAACATGCCAAAGGACAAGGCAGCGCAGCGAGCCAGGACAGGAGAGGCCCAGCACCCTCCCCAAGGTGAGTGACCCAAAACCAGCACCAGGCCCCCAGGCCATCGTGTACCTCAACCATCTGGGGCAGGTGTGTGGAGTGTGGGACAGGATAGCCTCGGGGCCAAGGACAGGCATGGAGCCCCATGACCAAGGTGAAACCCAAGCACTTCAAAGGCACCCAGGGGCCTGAGCTCTGTGCTGGCTGAGCTCCAGGGCACTGTGGAGGTGGAGAGGTAAGGAGAAGCAGGCGGGAAGACAGGCTCCTGCAGGCCACTGGCTGAGTATTCTCAGAACTGAGAGGCTGTCCGGTGGGCTGCCTGAAGGCTCATGCATGTGTGTCTCCATGTCCTCAGGGTTGTGGGGGCCAAGGTTGAGGATAGGAGAGGGGGAAAATAGCGACCCTCTGCCATTTTGGCCCCAATGCCCGGGGCTTTCCTCAGTGGCCAAGGACTTTAGAACCAAAGTCCCCTTGAAAAATCGATAGCAAGGAGCACCCAGTGCCCAGCAATGTGGAAGATTCCAACGCGAAGGTCAGGAAGCAAGGAGACTGCATCCTGGGGCTGACGGACCCCACACCCTTCCCTTGGAGCTGCTAAGCAGTGCTATGCTCAGTCACCTCCACGTGGAGTTGCACACTTCTCCTGTGTTCAATATTTACCAAAGAGCTGCACAATTAAAGAGATCCCATGGTTGCAGAAGACAGCGTAATTATAAGGGTCAACTTGATAAGACGTAATCTTCAGAAACCTGCCGGCTCACCAGGTAAAATATTTATATCAGTCACTGCTGGACACCAGAGAGCGCAGCACAATGATCCCTGAAGCCACTCAGTGGTATCTCACAAGTGCCACGCACAGCCCTGCAGGGACACGCTCACTCAACCCCACGTGGCTCTGCTCTTAGGGCAAGTCAAACGCTAGATACCCTCAGAAATAGCTTTCAGCGCCAAGCTTGAACGCAATTTCTTCCATAAATTTGAAGGAAGTTGCTTTTTTCTAGTTCCAATTTATCAAAAAGAAGCAAATCAAAAACCTGGTCCCTGTCCTTCAGAGAATTAAGCTAAGTTTATTTAGTACAGTAAATTATAGTCCCATCTATTTTAGTATTGTAATATGGCATCAGATTTCATTTCAAATGTAGTTATAATCAAGTATATTAAAAACAAAACAGTAAACCGAAGTGATCCTTTCATCATTTCACTGTGTCGACTTTAAAACGTGTATTTTCTGACTGCAGACATCTTCCTGTGCGGGATATTGTCATGCAAATGCACCTGTCTACCCACTCCACAGTGGGCACCTGGGGAGTAATCGGCCTGCAGTGCCAGCCTGGGAGGGAGGGAGGAGCGCGGGGGGGCTCTGCCTTTGGAAGGTGCGCAGCCACCCCCAGAGCGGCCCAGTGTGGACGCATCCCTGTGTTCTTTCTGCCTGGCTGGTGCTGATTGCCACCCCAACCCTGCCTCCTGCCACACAATGGGTCCCCAGGCCACTGCGTACCAGAGGCACCCAGCACAGAGGAGCGGGTGCTAGGGCTTGGCTCCCTTCCAAAGCCAGGTGTGAATGAGCCTGGTGGTTCTGCTCACAAGGCCCCAGTGACAAATTGACAGTAACAAAAGATAGTTCTCTTCTTCCTCCAAAAGTTAGAGACGCAAAAATTTTTGAAAACGCGTGCATTGCCAGCTTTCTTCCATTGGTTTCTTTGTCACTAGTCCCAGGTCACCTGAGGAGGACCACACTGCAGCTGGGGGCTGTAGGAAGGGGTCAAATTAAGCATAGGAAAGTGTGAGGCCCAGGAGACTCCCGAGGCCACGAAATGCCGCTTGAACCCGCAGCTTGACAGAGCCAGCAAGAGCTCCTTCCCCTGGAGACAGGAGTGGACGACACCTGCAGTCTTCCAAAGCTGGTCCAGCCCAGTGTCCCTGTCATCTGAGCTCTTTCAGCCCCAGGGCCCAGTCTCTCCAGATAATGTGCATGCACTCACCTCTCCCCACTTAAAAGATGTGTAAGCAAAGGGACTCCGAGAGGTGCACAGGCCTGGGAAGCAGGCATCGCTTGCCAGGTTCAGCTAATTTACTCGCAGTGAGGAGCAGTGATGGCTTCACAGGAGGACCAGCCCTTCGCCTTTGGGGAGTTCGTACTCGACGTGGAGAGCAGCTGTGTTCGGGTGCTGCTGGGGTGGCTTGAGACATGATTTCTTCACACAGCCCCAAGGAGGAGGAGGCCGGGCGCCGGGGCCCAGGGGGACTGAATGTCCTGTGTGGCAGCAGGCCAAGGCTCTTCATAGGAACAAGCGTGACCAAAACGTGCGGTAAATGCTTACATTTTAAAAATGATTATGGTAAAAGACACATTGCCCTGAGCCCTCCCCGCCCCCCCCCCCGTGTCCTGCCCCTGCTCTGAGCACACCCATCCCATGTCGCCTGCCACTCTTGGAAGCTGCACTGGAGACCCTCTGTCTTGAGTGTCTTTAGCTGTGCTGTCCTGTCTGCCTCAGTGTCCTGGGTGGATTGAAAACTTCTCCCCTTCATGGTCCTTTTGGCTTTTGGAAGAGCCAGGAGTCACACCGTGCCAGACCCGGTGACCAACAGGAATGTGGACACAACGCCATATTTCTGTCTGACAGAAATTGCAGTACCAGGGCCAGGGAGATGGCTCAGTGGAATAAGCACCTGCCTGGCAAGTGCAAGGCCCTAAGTTCAATCCCTGATACTGAAAAACAAACAAACAAACAACAAAAACAATAAGAATTATAGCTGGTTGGGCTGGGGAGATAACTCAGTGGCTTAAGCACCTCCCTGGCAAGTGCGAGGTCCCAAGTTCTATCCCCAGTACTGGAAAAAAAATAGTAAATTAGAGTGCCAGAAGCAATGTGTGACACAGGCTTGGCCAGGGTGAAGGGCACCAGGCTGCCGCTGATGTGTTCTCTGCACACACGGTGTCCCGAGCACTCGCTCAAGCTCGTCCAGTATTCAGGGTCCCCGCAGTGTTCCTGGGTACAAGCCCAGCCTCGAGCATTTTCTGCATGTGGAGAAGGGTGGTTTCCATGGGAACTCTCGACCACGGGCCCACATTTCACCTCCCACGGTGACATTTCTGGAGCTGTGCTCTGGAAGCTGTGTTGTGGTCATGAACCCCAAAGAAACACATCCTTCATGGCCCAGATGTATGGCCCACTTCAGAGCTCACAGGTCTCCCACCTCTCAGCCACAGCTCAGCTGGCCACAGCAGGGGCAGGCTGCGCACACACTCCCACCGAGGTCACAGGCTGTGGGGCTTCTCATAGCGATGGCCAGCGACCCACGGCTGGATCGCAGCCGTCACTGTACTTCTTGATCTCACCCTGGCAGGCTCCAAGCTGAGTTCTTGTCCTTCTGTCTCAAAGGCCTTTCAGAAGAGCTCCAGGAGAATTCCGCACACCGGCGAAGGGGCCTGAAAAGACGTCACAGAGCACAAGCTGCCTGCATCCACTACCAAGAACACCAGGCAGCACCCACTGTGTCCAGATGACCCCACCACATGTGTTCTCAAGAGCATGACCACCCCCAGCCCCATGCGCCAGGGGTGGCATGGGTGGCCCGGGGGAGGTAGGCCCCCACTTTCCCCCACTGTCCCTCACAGGAGGGACTCCAGGCATGCGTGACAGTGGTCCTTGGCCTGCCTCCCTCACTCGGAGCCAGCACGGAATATGGCCTGAGGTTGCTGGGTTGCAAGAGCAGAGGCACCTTGCCAACGCTAGGACGAGGCCCACAGCTCTGTGCCAGGGCACCAGAGGGCCAGCATGTGGCTGTCCAGCGGATGGGGCTCACTGTCAAGCCTGGACTCCCCAGGGACCCTTCATGTGCTCTAGGTCGTTGTGGCAGTATCAGGGAGAGGACAAGTGACATCAGAAGAGAGCTCTTGTGCACCCTCAGTGGAGCAGAACAGATGCTGGCGAACACTTGCAGGAAAAGATCCACGGCAACTCTCACGCCAAGACCGGGAGCAGAGCTTCCGGCTCCACCCCTATGAGCGCCAGGACCTGGGTCACAAAAGTTAACGTTGAAGCTAGAAACTTAGTAGTAGGCTCTCCACCCCATTGAGCCACCTGAGGCTAAACAAGTTTACAGTCGTAAAAACTGCTTTTTTATGTGACTATAGATGAAGATATACTCAGAGGATCATACCGCTAAAATAAAACATATTACACTTCCTGGCATCCAGTATGTCAAAGTGTGAATGTGGCGGGTCCTCTGGGGCAAAGTTCCAGATCTGCTTGGGTCTTCCAGTGGGAGCCACGAACAACTGTGTGGACAACGCAGGAGCCAAAACTCTGCATATCATCTCTGTGAAGGGGAGCAAAGGGCGACTGCTGGGGTCGGTGACGTGATAGCCACAGTGAGAGCTCAGAAGGAGGTGCACCCTGCAGGGGTGGCCAGCAGCCAAAGTCATACGGGAAGAGGGTGGGGTGTTTTTGTAATTCGGAGACAATACAGGGGTCATAGTGAACAACAAAGGCGCGATGAGGGGTTCTGCAAGGGACTGTGCAGACGTGTGGCGAGGACTCCCTCCTACGCAGGCAGCACCGCGTGAGCGGCTGGCAGGAGGAAAGAAAATAAAGCCTGTTACATCTAGCACGCCGGTGAGTCCGCCCTCCAAGCCGCCCTGAATTCTGCAGCCTTCGGGAAGGCCACCAGCTTATGCTTCTCACTTCTCTCTTCTCTCTCGTAACCAAAGAAATAGCTGCAATGAGTCGCTAATAAAATGACAAATAGGGACAATCCAGGTTCGATCAAAGACTGTGCTCATGCAGGACCTGACCCTGGCTCTGTGTGGAGCCAGAGCAGGCGCTGGTGCCCGCGGCAACGCCCAGCTGCCCGGGGTCTGCCAGGGGTCCACGCCAAGGCCCCACAGTGTGAGGAAGGCACCATCACTCGTCTGCGTCTCCCAGTCCGCCCAGCTCAGTGTTCGCGGCCGATCGCTCTCAAGGCCATCTTGCAATGCAAGACCCTGGAGCATGACACTGCCACATGCTACATGACACTGGGCCTTGAGGGCTTTCCAGAAGATTTCCTGGAAGCCCACCCCACTGGCCTCCACACTGCACGGCGGGGCGCCTGATGCTGCTCTGCCCCTTCACAGGGCAGAGAGGTCAAGGCAGCCACTGACGCAGGCAGGGGCCTGCGAGGGTCCAGGTAGCAGGCCCCTCGGGTCTGCCTGCACCGCTGCTGCACTCGGCCACAGCAAATCCTCACGGTCCCCAGCTGTTTATGCTGTCTGCACAAGCGTGACCAAAGGGTTCTTGAGAAGAAGCTCTGCCACGTGAGCCATTTCCAAGTGTGACACAGTTTTAGCAAAGTCTAAACAAAACATGAACACACTTGACCTATGTTCATGTTTTCAAACAGTAAAGTAAAAGTCTGAATTTCAGATTTTAGGTCTCAGTTCCTTAATTTTCCCTGGTCAGGTTTCCCTTTACAGATTGACAAAGAGCTGACTGTGGATACGGTCCTGGGCCCGAAGCTGGAGGCCCAGTGACAATCATCCCCGAGTGGGGACTCGGGCGGGGCTGGGAGGCGGCTCCCGGCAGGATGCGGCCTTCTGCCCTGCGGGGCCTTCCCCCAGCAGCTCTGTCCCTTGCCCTGGGCCAGCTCCCAGCCCACTCATCGGCCCGGGAGGAAGGGACCCCCGAGGCAGGGCCGATCTGCTCACATCCATCTGCAGGCCATCAGTCCCTTCACAGACAGCGTGTCTCCCAACAAGAGAAAACTTTTTAAAAGAACTAAAAACTTTCTGTGTAATTACTCTCTATTTTAAGGAGTCCTTTGCCAAAGATATTCTACAACTAATACTTAATATAGAACTCTTAGCACATGACCTGTAATAGAGTAACACTTAATATAGAATACTTAGCACAAGTCCTAAAATACTGCAATTGGAGTCAATCGCTCTCCCGAGCCCCTCTGTAATCAGCGGTGCTGTCTGCTCATCGCCACAAGACCCCAGATGCCCCGCCTTGCACTGTGCTCCACGATGCTGTCTGCGTGGCCAAAATGGTATTTCATATCACTTGGCGATGGCTGGATCAGCAGTCGCCGGAAGGCGTGGTGTGCACGTTAATTGGCCGACACCCTGACACTGACGGACGCCCATTACCCTATAATGGACACTAATGCACCAGCAAATTGGCCTTGGCCGCTGGCAGCTGAGTGGGTTAAGTGCAGGCCAGGGGCACCCGCCCAGAAGCGACAGCACTGACGCTGCACTCTGCAAGTGCGGCCTCCAGGGGTCCCCGGAGCCACCTGGTGGGTGAGGCCCTGCCCCCCAGCACTACACCTGCCCAGGAGCCACACGGTGCTGGCCCCCTGGCTCCAGAAGTGCTTAGAGGGGAGGCTCCCTTCAGCAGGGACCGGCCCCGGCTTCGAGCAAAACTCTTGGGCCTCAGCCTCGTGGACACAGGAGGACACAGGCAGGTCCCTCATCCTGGGGCTCTGGTGAGTGTGGGCACGTCTGTGTGCCAGTGAGAGTGTGTGTGTGTGTGTGTGTGTGTGTGTGTATACGTGTGCAAGTGAGAGCAGAGGTGTGAGTGGATGCTAGTGAGGTGATGTTCGTGATGGTGCGCACGCCTGTGAAGTGAGTGAGCGTGACAATGCGTGCTGTGAGTACGTGTGTGTTAGCATGTCTGCACGTGTGTAAGTGCGGACGTGTGTGACAAGGAGGGTGCGCGGGCGTACGCGGGTGAGCGCACATGTGTGTGCTAGGAGTGTGGGCATGTGCCTGGTGGGACTGGGCCTGTTTACAGGTGTGTGTCAGTGAGAGTGTGAGTGTGCACATGGATGCACCCACTGCCTGTGCCCCGGGGCCTGCTCCTGGGAGCCGGCCTGGATTGCTGAGCAGAAGGTGGCTGGCGCAGGGCTGCCTGAGAGCCCGGAGTCTGGCACCGGGAGAGAGCAGAAATGTTTTCCCCTGAGTCTCCAGGCACTCTCCACCTCTGCTGTGCAGCTGCTTGGGGAGGTCACCAGGGACAAGCAGGGGAGCTGGAGCAGAGTGGGAGGGGTGGGACTGGGCCTACCCCAGCAGCCGGGCATCCTAGGGTCCCGGCTGGCCACAGGGACTGTCCTGTGCCACCACTCTGATGCCAGAGCCTCACCCGTGACACTCAGCTCCTGTCACCAGGTTGGACCAAGTTCCGGCATGGGCCCAGAGTGTCCCTGCCCGCATCAGCCCCGCCTCTGCCAGGGACCCCAGCCCAGGATTGCCCTTGCTCACCCACTCCTTCCTGAGCTGCAGCGCTCTGCCTGGCTGGTTCCTTGTCCCTGGCAACTTTCGCCCAACTAGGCTCCAACATCACCCCCAAAACTCATGAAGCTGCCCCTGGTTCCTCCTCTGGCCAATTTTCTGTGGGGGGCTGGTGCGTAGGGTGGAGGTGGAAGGGATGGCCCGAGTCTGGCCTGCTTCTTCCACCTGCACGCTCAAGCACTGAGGATGGACCTGAGGCCTCTTGCAGCTGGGCAAGCACTGCTCAGCTGCACTGCACAGACCCGACCCCGACCCCTCAGGCCACCACTCATGTCAGTCTCCCGATGCCCTCGCATGGAGCTTCAGGGTTGCCCCTGTGCAGGCCCCAACCCCACCCTGGACCCGAGACCCCGCAAGACCCCACCAGAGAACCCAGCCCCTGGAGCCAGGTGGAGACGGAGCTGGCTCGGGCAGCAGTGGCATGCGGGCCCCACACGCCACCTCGCAGCTCACTGCCGAGCCCGCCAGCCAGTGCTGTGGGGACCCCAGGAGCCCCAGGGCCCTTCTTCAGAGGGAGCCTGCCGCCCTCCCGGTGCTTCCTGCAGACACGTGCACACCAGCTACCACCGCGCCTCGCCTCTCAGTCCTCTGCCTGAAGCTCGGCAAGACTTGGCTCCACATCTTCAACTGCAATGTACCAAAGCGCCCTCCCCTCGCTCATCCATGACCCCCTCTCCGAGGCCAGGGACCTCAGCGGGATTTTGACCCAGGCCTCTTGCCCCTTGGCAACCCCATGAGCGCTGCACTGATCTACTGAGCTCTGCCAGGTGCGATGGCTGTCGCCAGTGCCTGCCAGCAGGGACCTGGACACAAGCCCAGCTCCCACCTGGCTTCACAGCCCACCCTGCCCGCAGCAAGCCTCCCAGTGTCGGTGCCCCATGGCTGGCCAGACCAGTCTTCCTCACTATCTTTCTGCCCATGGGGTCAGTGTCCAGCGATCCTCCACACCTCCTGCAGAAAGCCACGTGTGGGATGTGTGCCCGGCTCCCTCCTCCCAGCATGAAGCTGACGTGCGAGGGCGCGTGCCCAGACACACCCCCAGTGCTTGCCATCCTTGTGCCCAGGTCTGGGCAGGGCACCCCGCTGGCCCAGCCACACATGGCAAAGGCTGTGTGCGTGCATGTGTGCCTTGTGCGCGCCCGTGTGTCTGCATGCATTGAATGCACACACAGGTGTGATGTGAAGAGAGGTTGAGAGACAAAGAAGGAGGCACTGGGGCGAGGGTCAGTGCGGTACAATGGGGGCCAGGTTGGGAGGTCACCTGATCTGTTCCCGGACACAGGAAGACAGAAGAGGGAAGTGGAGGGAACACAGGTGGACTTCAGGCCGGTGGCCACTGCCACACATGCAGGTCACTTGTGTGGCCGTTAGTCTTTATGTGGCTGATGTGGCCGCCACTCAGCGTATCTATGGAGACCCTGAGTGGGACAGGTGGCCACAGGGGACTGTCCCTTAGGAGCCCACATGGGCACACAGAGCCACAGACTCCGGGCAGAGATGCAGCAAGGAGTCTCCTGTACTTGCACCTCACAGGCTCGTGCGCTTAAGTCGGCCTTAGGAGCAAAGCAGTCTGGGAAGGACATGTCGTGACAGGTCAAAGCCCAGATTTAGGGCTCTAGCCCACTTTTCTGCCACCTGTAAGCTCCGTCCGGCAGACTGGGAAACCCCAAGAGCCACGCCATTCCTACCACACTTGGTAAGTGATGATGCTTGCCTGGCAGAATTTGCCCAGGTATGAAATGAGAGTGACTGAGAACCGCAGTGAGTGCTCATATTTCACATCTAGAGCCCCGCTGACGGCATTCAAGAAAGAGGACTGCTGCTCTGCAGAAAGAAGCAAGAATGAGGGACACACGCGTCCAAGCAAGAGAAGGCCTTGGAGGGGGCTTGTGGCATGGCATCTTTTACTGTGCTAGATATTTAAACACTGTACTTTTTCATTACATCTCACATAAGATTCTGCATTAAAGAAATCTACAGCTTCTGGAACCCACCAGGTGCCTATTAAGGATATGTAGTATATCTCTACCACATTCATTTGCTGTATTGTAGTACACAGCACACTGTTACCGTCATGATCGTAGGTGGCTAAAACTCAGAAGGAAAAGTGGAGAGGCCGACACAGTGCTGACTGGGCTGCAGCATCGCCAGCAAGGACTAGCACAGGGAGAATGTGTCCACGTGGCCAGGCACGGCTCCCCACCCTCACCGAGGGCTGTCACCCCCAGACACTTGTTCTTCCGAGACAAGGGGCGCTCCAGTGGTTTCTAGAGTCCCACCAGCTCCAGAGCAGCTCCAAAGAGATCCTGGTCCACCCTGAAAAGACCCTTTCCCTGCAGGAGGACAGACGTGTCCACACGTCATGGAGGTGTGTCAGAGCCTTGAGAGACACCAGAAAGGAAAAGGCTCTGTCGTCCGCACGCAGCAGCCCTGCAGGGCAGCTGCAGGCTCTCCAGCCACTCGGCCACTCGAAGCTCCCGGCCGCAGGCATCACTGCTGTCCAGTTGCCTGTCCTTTCTTTTCTCCACCTCCCTGCCCTCCCCTCCCCCCTCCTCCTTCTCCTCCTCCTCATCCTTCCCTAAGAAAAAGGAGAAGGCATGTGGGGACAGAACTATGCTCTTGGAGGACTCCAGGCATCACATGGAAGTCCCATCAATGCCATCCTCATTGCCTGGCATCCTTCGCTCAGTTCACCACAGAGGACTTTGGGCAGGTCTGGCCTAGGCCCTGGGCCGTCCAGCTTCCAGACAGATGGCAGGATCCGGAGGACATGAGCTGGAGCTGGCAACCAAGCCTGACCTTATTCAGAGCAGGCCACTCCCAAAAGCAGCTCTACCAGGTTACCAGAGGGTGCTTCCGCCCTGCCCTCCTGCCCTGCTCCAGCTGGGGTTCTCTACCCATTTCCCTCCCATGCCATATTCTATTTTCAGCTCCCACCCTGACTCACATAAAACAACTGCCATGTTTGATGCCTGCCTCGTGGTCCCCCAGCAAGCCTTGGCCTGTCCCTGAAGCCTGCGTCCCTGTACTCAAGAAGGTCCCAGATTGTTTTGTCCCAAGTACAGCACACGATGCCCACAGACCAGCCGCAGGCAGCAGTCCCCCAGTGACAACAGATTACCTCGAGGGTGTGGTCACCGGCAGCCCAAGGTCCCCTGTGTGGGGTGGCCTCGCTGGCCTCCCGGTCAGGACAAGTCATGATACCATCAGTCTCTTCTCTTTCTCATGTAGATGACAGACCCTCAAAATTATACAGAGTTTAAATATTAATTTGCCTTTCTGTCTATTTAATTTCAGTACACCAAGGAAAAACTTGGTGCTTGGCGATGGCTATCATGTTATTTAAATATAGCATGTATTTACTTGGTAACTCAGTCATTTTCCTCCTCATATATGTAATAAATACTCTCCAATTCACAATTCTCTAAGATATCTATCTGAGTGATATAAACATTCCCTTGAATAATAATGCTTTGTGTAACCTCCATGACAGTTTGTCTATTAAAAAGGAAATTAAATATACAAAAGTATGGGGGAAAACTCACTGGAAGGCAGTGATTAGCTCAGGAAATCCAAGAGGAAGCAGGACTCCCTTTCTCACAGCTCAGCATGAGCGGAGGGATCTGGCGGAGCCCCGGGCAGCACGAGTCGGGAGCTAGGTGGGGAACGGTGAGCACAGTTCCAGCCCAGGTCGGTCTGGGCTTCGGGGGGTGCCTGCTCCCCGTTATTCACTTGGAAATGTCCCAATCAACCATGTTGACTTGATGTCCTATGCCCAAGAGCCAGATCCCTGTCCCCCCAGAAAACACCACCCAGATCCTCCCAGCCTTCTCCTCGCGCCAGGCAGGCCCGGGTATGGGAAGGAATGCTCACCATAAGCCTTCTCATGCTGCTGTTCACAACTTGAAAAAGTTTGCTAAACAAAATGTTGAGATAAATTGAAGAGCACTGTTTAAATGACGGTAATTTTATAACAGGGGCTTGAAAATATGTTGGCAATGCTATGTGTGTTTGTATTATTTAATTATTGTTCTAGAAGCAAATCTGCCTAATACCCAGTGTTTAACAGAGTTCAAACATGTACGGTGGGCAGGGGGGCATAATTTATTTTAAAGTAGGAAATAAATTTTATGTGGGAGGAAAAAATTTGTTCTCCAACAAAGTATAATTTTGCCATCTCCTCATGCACAGAAGGACAAGAGAAGACAGACTTTTGTAGTGAGAGCACAGCCAGGCCGGGCCGGGGCGCCTCCCACCCCAGAGGCCACGCACCCAGCTCCCCTGCCACGGCTCACTTGAGCCGGATCCCCGCTTCTGCCAGCTGAGTGTTTGGTTGCAAGCATGAGAAGCCAGTGCCTCTCACAGCTCTGGAGGAGAAGCCATCGCTCTGGAAGCCCTCCCGCAAAGCCTTTAAAGGCAGCAGTCAGAAGACCATTAGAGTCACCACCAATCCCAGAGGGGCCAGGCCTACCGCCCTGGAGCCACGCCTGGAGCGCAGGCTGGGCAGGGGCCGGGGAGGGCACCATGATGGGGAGACGCATGGGTGGCAGGCAGGTGCACGCAGCAGGTGTACACACCCGGCCCAGGGTGCTGGGGTGGTGACGACCAAGCCGAGCCAGGCCTTTCTGCCTCTGCCTGCATCCACTGCAGCCCCACTGTGCTGGGTCCCTGGAGATCAGAGTCCTTCCAAACAAAGCGCAGAGTTTCACCTAGCTGAGCGTCACTGGGGTCCAATGTCCCGCAGCAATACATGTAACCGTGTGACTGAAATTCAGCTCACTGTTTCTCGCTGTGGAGAGCTCAGGAGGAAAGGAAAGGATGAACCACACTCATGCTGAGGCCAGGGGGTCTCACACAAAGATGGAGGAGAATCAGAAGCCCCCCGGTGGCTGCCCACCTCCTCCTTCACCCCTGTTGCTGGTCGCCAAGCCTGATGCCTCCCCACACCTATGCCATCCCAGATGACCCAGCCAGGTGAAGTTTGGAAGCCTCTGCCCTGCTTTGCTGCGAATCCTCTAGGCTCAGGCCCCACCAGGCCACCACCAGCCCCAAACCCTGACCTTGCTTGGGTGAACAGGAACTGACCAGGCTGGCTCTGCACATCGCCCTCCCCCTGGGAGCCCCCAGCTCATGGAAAGGGACAGTCACACAAAGCTCTTGCTCACAGCTCAGTTTTGTCACTTCCCATCTGAATTTCTGCAGCTGGTAATGATTCTAAATTTTGGGCCCGATTGCATTGGTTTTCTCCTTCAAACTCCCAAATTCCTAGGCCCAAGCAAGATATTTTTTTCAAGGGCAAAGTGTCACAAATATCCCCAGGCCTCTGCATCTATGCGGATATGGACAAGAAAATTCTTCTTCCACTGTCTGTGTTTCTGGAAAAGTCACTCAGGATCTGAAGGCCTGGCTTCTGAGGGCACTATGGCCCTAGGAACAGGCCTGGGTCAAGGTGGAAGCAACACCATGCTGCAGGGTCCCAGGAGCTAGAAGCTGCCCTGCCAGACACCCACGAGGCCTGGGAGCCCCTGCACAGCCTGGGGCAGCCACACGCTCCCCCCGAATGCCCACAGCAGGCTAGCCACCCTGGCCTCCTTCCCCATGCATAAGCATAGCCAGAGTCACAGTGAGCTGTCAGGCTCAGAGCCTGAGGGAAGGGAGAGAAATTGATGAAGTTTTAAAATACAAAATGTTATTGCTGGTGCTTAGGCCTGACATGGAACGCCGCCTCCCCCATCACCCCAGTGGGTGCGCAGCCGCGAGACACGCTTCCTTGAGCCCCATTTCACGCTAGATTTCCCTGATATATGCGTGTGTACTTAAGCAGGCAGCACTGACGGTTTTAATAGGACAGGTGCTCCGGATGTACATGGAAGGTCACTCCTATTATTTCAATTAACAACATAAGCTACAAAAACACACAGGAGCGAATTAATTTAAAGCTTCCATTTAGCGTGGTGGCGAGGGCACTGGCAGGCCCCTCGGTTGTCGTGGCAACCCCGGCACCCCAGCCGGCAGTGGCCGCGTGCACCCCCTCAGCACACCCAGCTCAGACAGCACATTAGCACGGAAGAGATGTCCATGTAAATGCTGAAATATTTTCGTTGCCATAGAGATAAGAAGAATGGAGAAAATACTGGAGCACTTGACATACTCAAAGGCAGACTTTTAATTAAAGAGAATCTCCACGACAATGCCAAGATGGCTGAACACAGGGCCTTTGTGCCTCTCAACCAGCAGTGCCCCCGCCCAGGGCTTCAGGCGGCGGGAGACTTCTGGCCTAGCGGTGGGTGTGGGAGCCAGGAGCCACCAAGTGGTGTCGTGGCTGCGATCCTTATCTTCTTTATTGAGCACAGAGAGAGGAAGGACCCAGGACAGAGGAGACATTTCCCACGGCAGCCACATGTGCCTGTCCACAGCATGGGTCCTGCCGGCCCGCAGCGTGGCCACTGGTGGAGTGGATGGCCAGATGCCCTGGAGGCCCTAAACCTTGAGCTAGAACAGCAGAGGGGGCCCACGTAACCGAAGTTGACATCCCATTTTAACACAAGCTGGGGCTCACTGCCTGCCTTCCCAAGGAGGCCACCACGGAAGCTAGGACAGTGTGCACAAGGGGGAAGCCCTGGTGGTGGGGTAGCCTGTGCATCTCGGCCCGCCCTGCCTCCTCCCTCCGTGAGGAATCTCAGCCAGCTCGCCTCCAGGGACACCCGCGCGACACACAGACCTTGTCATCGCAGCCCTCTGACAGCCAATGTTTTCCCACCTGGGAGCGTGTCCCACACTTAGTGGGTTCACAGCCACTTCCTGACCCCCACATGCCCTGCTCTCAGGCTCGGCCAGCTCACCAAGGGCAGCAGCCATGGCAAGCTCTCTTCCTGGCCAGCCAGCGCCAGACCCTTCAAACCTAGAGTGAAGGAAACTGGGGTCGAGGCCTGTCCACCTCCAGCTGAAACGGCAGGTCGCTGACCGCCCCTGAGGCCCAGGTTCCCGGGACTGCCCACCCTGGCGTCTGCTCCTGCAGAACCTGGTTCTAGGACCCTCCTCTGGTTCACATGCCTGAGCCCTTCAGGGCAAGCTCGGGGGAAGCAAGAGATCAGCCTAGGAAAGCAGCATGCAGTCGGTGCCCCACGACAGTGTCTACGCGGGTTTTTGGTTTTTGTCTTTTTCCCCAGCACCAGGAATCAAACTCAGGACCTTGCACTTGCCAGGCAGGTGCTTATGCCACTGAGCTATTTCCCCAACCCTTCTGCACAGTTTAAAGTGAGGTGTTTCTCAGGAGATGTATAGCCTTGGTTCCAAAGTGTCAGCTACATGGATCAGAAGCCACACATCAACCACGACAAGGGACACTGAGGCCAGTCAGGCCTAGGTTTTGGGTGCAGGGTGACAGAGCGGCCCGGCACAGTGCTGCCAACCTCTACTGCATGGCGATTTGGGTCAGGCCATCTATGGACCACCGTGCTGAGCAGTCATGCTGGTCCCATGCACCAAAAGGAAGCCCAGGGACCTCCCAGGGCACACAGGCCAGCAGGGTTGAGGGCCACAGCACAGCTAAGAGCTGTCCAGGAAGAGAGACATCTACCCAGAGGGGAAGAGCACAGGTCTCCCAGGCAGTCAGAGGCAGGGCCACCCCAGAGGACCACAGCGCACCCCACTTCACCAAAGCACAGAGCCTGCCTCACCTTGCCCTCTGGCCACCCCTCACCATGTTCGAGTCCACCTCTAATGGGGACCCGACCACAGCACCTCAGCCCAGCGCACTGGACAGAGTTGGTGTGGGGTGCAGGTATGGACCCTCCTGGCTCAGCGCCCTGGGACCCCCACACTCACTTCGGGCCATCCCGGCACCCCTCCACATCTGCCCAGCCTCCTACCCGAGCAGCCCAGCAGCCACACTCCTCCCGACACCCCAGGTGTCCAGGTGCTGTGCGTGCACCATCAAGTGTGCTGTCCCCGCCTCGCAGCCACCAAGTGCAGGGCTCAGAACACCCTGATGTCCCCAAGCCTGCCAAGCCAGCCCGTGGTCCTGGTACCTCTGCATGGGGACAGCCGGAGAACAAGGGCGTCCAGGGCTGGCTAAGGGCAGGAGCGCGGGACAGGGCAGGGCCCGAGTCAGGCCACCTGCGCCCCATCTGCTGTGAGGCGCTGGCCCCAGTGCTCCAGGCATAATTGGATGATGATGGGTGTGCTCGAGTGTGTGGTCAGCACACAGCGAGGGGCAGCAGCTGTCTGATGGGGAGCCGGGAGCGGCCCTCACCTCCCCACGGCCCAGGGCTGCCAAGTCCTTGGCCAGGAAGAGCTCTGCGCCCTCGGGGATAATTGCCCAGCACACTCAGCCAAGCCCAGTGGGAGCTTTCCATGAAGCCCAGCCAGCAGCAGCCCAGGGCTCCCAGGAGAGTGGTCTGCGGTTGCTGCCAGGCCAAGAGGGGACGGCCACAGCACCAGGTGCCTGGGCAGAGGAGCTGGGATCCAGCCCATTCCTATGGGAGGCAGCCGCACAGCAAAGAGGCCTGGAAATGGAGCGAGGGAAAGCCTGCAGGCCGAGGCAGCCTGGACCTCCAAGACCTTCCAGGCCAGAACTCCACCAGCGGGAAGGTTGAAGCACTCCCCAGAAGCAGCGCCCTGGCTCCCGGCCTGCTAGGGCACTTGGGGAAGGGAGCAGGGTGCCGCTGGCTCTTTGCTCAGGAAGTCCCAGGGTTCTAAGGAGAGAGACGCTTCTGGTTCCACCCTTGCCACTCTGGTGTTGCCGGGGGCACTGCTCAGTCAGAGGGACTCAGGAAGTCAGGTGTGTGTGTGTGTGTGTGTGTGTGTGTGTGTGTGTGTGTGTAGTAATCAGATCTCAGCGATGACTGAATACGCAGTCATGAGAGGGACAGGGCATTTGTTGGTGTTCTCCAAAAATCCAGGACAGGTGTGGATGTCTGTGGGGTGGGCAGGAAGTTTCACATCTACTCCTGATGGATCTATACCTGTATCTACCATTTCACCATGCAAGCTCAGAAAGATCTGTCTAGCAACCTGCTTATCTACTGTCTACCTACAAGGAGAGGGATGTGTTGCTTATGGATCTATACTCATATCTATCTGTTTACTGATACACAGTGTTATATGGTTTGTGTCTAGTTGTCCCCACAAAGCCTCATACACTCATGGGGCAGAGACTTCTAGGGTTTGGGATTAACTCATGATCCACTGGGACTATGGGTGAGCCAAGGCTGGGATTATGGGTCTGAGTACTGCTGGGATTACGGGTGTGAGTACTTCTTCCAGGCTGGGGCGGAGAGCCTGAATGGAATATAAGAGACAGAAAGAGACTTTCTTTAGCGATTGCTCTTCATTGCATTGTTGTTCCACCACCATGAGCTGCTGCCCTCTGCCATGTGCCCCTCTGCCCTGGAGCCAGCTGAATATGGACCGAAACCTCCAGTAACTGTGAGCTAAATAAACCTTTCCTTCCTTCACTTTGGGTGTCTGGTATTTGTCCCAGCAAGGAGAGAAGAGGAACTGAGACACATGAGCATCTAAATCAATTGTCTATAGGAAACTACTGTCCAAAGGTCTGTGTCTGCTTTCTATAGTCTCCACTGTATAGAGACCGTGTCACTGTCCTCAGATTGCTATCTCTACACAGGGGGCTCCATGGTCCACAACTCGCTCTCATCCACAGAGAGGGCCATGTCTGATGGTGCTGACCCTAGTGTTCGTGGGCTGGCAGGTCCGCAGGGCAGGCCACCCTCCAGCTGAGTCCAGGGAGCAGCTCCAGCCAGGTCCAGAGCCCCTGCAGGTGGGCAGTCTCTTCTCCTCCAGCCTCGGCAATTGGAAGAGGTTGCAGTCTCAGTGCTGTCTCATGCACAAGACGCATCTGCAGTTGGCACAAGGTCTGGGCACTGCCCCTGAACATGGGGGCCAGTGAGACACCAGACCATGTCCTGCCCTGCCTCCTTGTGTGGAAACCCAGGTGGGAGCTGGGCTCCTAGATACCCTTCCTGCAGTCCCTGCCCCACCCATGGGGCCAGCTGGGGCCAGGAAGCTGGTTCTGCCTACACAGTACTTAGACTCTGACTGAGGCTTTTCTCCCCAGAAAATGAACCTGTACACAGAACTCTCGGGACTCTGGCTCCACACACCCAGTGAGACCTAAGAACCTCACATCCAGAAGCAGTGACACAGGTCAGACATGGCCAGCAGTGGCAGCGCCGGGCCGAGGTATGAAGAGGATGGAAGGCCACTTAACGGCAGGGGACAAGAGCAAGTGTCAGAACAGCAACGTGCCACAGCTGTGCAGGTCGAAGCCCACGCTGCTCCTGCCTTACACTGACTCCAGGTAGAACTGGGGTCGGACCCTGTGGGGCCACCTACATGAGCTGCAGAAGAGCCCACGCTGCCAGATTTGTCTGCCCTTGGCTCTGAGGAGTCCTGACCCCTCTTCGTACTGCATCTGCACAGGACAAAGCCCCCTCAGCCACAGTCCCCATGCCTGTGAAGCTGTGCTCCTAGGCAGAGCTTCACAGTATTGAAGCTCCAGCAAGCTCTAGGCCCAGGGCCTTTCTCCAAGGGACTTGGATGTGCTCTCTGGCTCCCAGGGCCACAGATTAACACCAGTGAAGGCTTCGGAGCATAGAAGAGCAGCAGGCAGGGAGAGGACAGGGACCAAGGAAGGAGAGCCCGGGGCACCATGAGCATGCTAGGCGTTCCTGAAATTGGAATCCCCAGCAGCCAGTGCCTGAAGGATCCCAGACATGGGTCCTCAGCACAACAGAGCGCACTTCAGGCAGAGCCAAGGGAGCCTGTGTGGACGTCCACACCGAGAAAATTCATGGGAAGCAGCTTCCGGTCCTGCTCAGAGAACAGCAGGTCCACAGTGTGCCAGAGACAAGGAGACCAGGGAAAGCATGAGAGATGGGCCACCTCAGTGGGCTCTGGGGTCAGGGGATGCTCAGGGCAGGCGTGGCTCTAAGGGCAAGGATCGCA
This sequence comes from Ctenomys sociabilis, assembly GCA_004027165.1. Classification (NCBI taxonomy): domain Eukaryota; kingdom Metazoa; phylum Chordata; class Mammalia; order Rodentia; family Ctenomyidae; genus Ctenomys; species Ctenomys sociabilis. Next base: position 114,594 of record PVKA01001179.1, read on the forward strand.
CCGTAACTCGGGGCTGCATTGTCTTGGGGCTGTTCCATGGGATTCTGAAGCAACGGCTTAATTAGACCCAGCTGACAGGTCCTCCTGGGCGAAGTGAGGCGGGCCTGGAGCTAAGGAGCCTGGAGATGTTCTGCCAAAGGCCCAGGGGCATCAAATGTCTCCCAGAACAAACAGGAGCACGGCCTGCCCAAGCAGGGCACCATGGGCGGTGGCAGTGGGACAGTGCCTATCTTCCTAGTTCCCCGGGGGTTGTGCCTGCTTCCCCTGGTGCCGCAGTGCCGCATCTCGCAGCACTGGGCACTGGAGTCAGCACTTCAAACGGCAAACTCGGGTGGCAATGGGCCGAGCGCACTGCGTCCGTGTGGGCGTGACCACGGCGAAGGCCAGGATGTGTGGGCAGTAGGAGGCTTGCGTGTGGGAGTGGCTCACCGCGACTCAGGGGCCAAGACGAAGCCTGTGCTGTGCGTGTGCGTGCGTGCGTGTGCGGCGGGAGGTGAGGGGGATGCCAGCTGCTCAGAGCCTCAGGTCGCTACGGCTGGGCTGGAAGTCACCACTGCTGTCCCGAGCTGGCCGCCTTGCCTGCTGTGAGGAGGTGGCCAGCCAGCTTCAGCAGGGGGCCCCCAAAGCCACAGGCAGCTGCACAGGAGCCTGGGCAGCTCTGAGGTTCCCCAGGCCCAACGGAGGCAGGGCTCAGCTGGAAGGGTGCAGTGTGCACAGCGAGGGCCCCACCAGAGAGGACGGGTCCCATACCACACACATTAGGCTCCCGCAGCACACGTGTGTCACTCACAGCACGGGTAACCATGAGCATGCAGGCACCCACCCAACCGCACACATCGGCCAGCTGAAGCTGGAACATGTGCCGACAGGACTCAAGGGCACCTGCACGCCTTGCCGCCCTCTGCACCCTGTCTCCACCCTGTCTTGCACAAACACTTTCTCTGCTTCACTTGGAGTACACTAGTGGCTCCGGCTCATGCCCTTTTTTCTGCCCCTCTGGTGAGAAGTTATTTTCCAGCTAGTTGTTCAGATGCAGGTCTGGATGTCTCCTCCAAAACCTCGACTGCTCATAGATTGGGATGGGGCTGGACCATGCAGTGTGACACTAGAGGATTCCCCGGAGGAGCCTGAGCTGACAGACCCTGGCAGGTGGGGCCCAGGTGGGGTGAGGCCCCCTGTGAGCTGCTGGCCCTGCCCAGAGCAGTGCTGTGCTATGCAGCCCTGCCCTGGTGCCAGCTAGCTGTGGAGTAAATGAGACCCCAAACCCTGCTCTGCCTTTAAGTCACTGGTATCAGGTTCTGAGTGGCTACAACCCTGGCGTTTGTCCACGCCTAGCACAGAGCCCAGCATTCCCATGCAGCGTGGCACTGCACAGTCCACACAGAGCAAGAAGAGCACTGCAGTCCCCTGGAAAGCACCTCCCAGGAGAAGGCAGACAGCTTCACAGCACCATTCTCAGTGAACTTGGAGCATGGAGAAGGGGACAGAGCCAGGGTAGGATTTGTCCTGAAGGCGGGAAGCAGGGCCCACAGCTGCAGAAATGGGTGCCAATGCTGCAGGCCAGAGCTGCCCTCAGGAGGCCAAGGAAAACAGAAGTTGGGGTCCACAGAGACCATGCTGCACTGCCCAATGTGATGGTGCCAGGTACCTATGTACCCGCTCAACACAAGCAGGGCAGAGCCCCACGAGCCCCTCCAGGTACTGGACAGGCTAAGTTCATGACACTTCCAGAAGAGAAAACGTACAGGAAAAACAACTTTTAGAAAATGAATGGGCAATGTAAGATATCAAACAATACTCGAGACCAGGCACAGCAGAAGATCAGGGTGAGATGCAGGGTGGGGAATGGCGGGTGCAGCGCAGAGCCGTTTTCAGACCAGTGGGAGCCATGCAGCTCAGCCGCCTCTGGAGTGGCTCACTTGGAGAACGCCACTCTCCTACCCCGAATTAACCCCAGGCATGAGCACACACTCCTGCAAGCGTACCACGGACACCAGCACTGATGCTGCGTAGTCGGGCATGAGGTCCACCAATGGATGGCCTGGAGCCGGGGCTTGGGTTTCAGGACACAGCCAAGGCAGGAAGGTCTCGCCTCTGAAAGCAAGCCCACAATGTTCCCTCCAGAGCGCACACTGAGCCCCAGGCACAGGGGACCACCACGCAGAAGACAGGAGCCAAGCTCAAACCCCAGTCCCCAGCTTGTGACCCAGCACAGCAGCCCAGATGTCCTCAGGACTGAGGGCTGTCCATTCCCCTCATGAAAAAGGTTCCTGTTCCGAAGGCCTGCAGGTAGAGCTCCTAGTAAATAAATTCACATGCTTTTCTCTTGCTAATCTCTCTTTTGTTACAGGTGCCTCAGCCGTGAACCCAGCCAGGTATGAGGGAAGTGAATTTCCCTCCCCTATAACTGTCATTCATTTCTCAGCAAAGATGCCAAAAGCAAAGTTAGAAGACAAATGGAAAAGAAGGAAAAAATAACTTGCACATGCATAATAGCAAACAGCTTCTCACCCACAGATGCAGGGTTATGGAATTATACACACTCCACAGTGCAGCAGAGGGATGTGAGAGCAGGTCATTAAGGGTGTTAATAGGTGTAAATGCAAACAGCTCCTCTGCCTCACTAATAATCTGTGAAATACAGCATTTTCCCCAAGAAGGGAAGAAAAGGCCAACTGCGTCATCCTGGAGAAGTGTACCTGCAGGCGCCGAGGCAGTGGCCGCCTCACAGGGCGTGGACGTGGCAGACACCCTTCAGGCAGCCCCTAGGAACCCAGGGTGCTGGGTCCTCTCTTCTAGTTGGGGTCCTTTCCAGGGGCAGGTGTGGCCTCATCCTCCCCTGAGATTTGCTTTCTGTGCTTCTAAAGGTCACATAATGAGGGAGCATTAGAGAAAAGCCAAAGCCATGTCCAAAGCACCCCCACAGGAGAGTGTCCATGCTTCCAGGTGTGCCTGCCCTCCTCCCCACAACGGCCAGCCCTGCCGGATTTCCTCAGTTTTCGTGGCATGAGATGAGTGGTCTTTCCCTCTGTCCATCTAAAATTATCCAGTCGCTTTCAGCGTGAGCATCCAGGCTCTCTCAGGCTGGTTGTTCCCATAGTTCCACAGCGCCCTCAGGCACAGGGCAGCAGACATCCCTGTGGATCTCTTGACCAGCCTCGAGATAGAGCTCCATTCTGGACTGGACATAAGCTGCAGTCCCCTGACAATGGGAAGGGGACAGACTCTCCGATTCAAAAGCCAGGCCTCCACCTGGCATCAAAGGCCACAGGCAGGTGACCTGCTTGGAATCTGTCTTTGGCCCACACGAGGCCAGCCTGACCATTCCACCGGGGCTCAATGGATGGGTAGAGGAGATTCCCGGGCCCCCTGGCTCCATGTGGATGCCACACTGACGTCCTTCTATCCCCAGCCCAAGATGCCTGACCCCTCACCCATTGGCCCTCAGTATGCCCAGCCTGAAGGAAACAGCAGGAATGGCGTGCACTAGGGAGGTCAGCAGGGGCCACCATCCCCAGTGCTGGCTTCTGCCCCAGCCTCACTCAGGGCTCCCTCCTCTCCCCAGTCCTTGGGGTAGATCAGTGTTCCAGCAGCCTCTGCCATCTACCCATCATACAGCTCCAGGGGTGAGTGGCTGTCCGACCACATAGGGCTCTCCCCAAAATGCCCCCTTCAAACTGCTTGCCCTTGCTTTACCAGTGAGGAGGAGAGACTCCTAAACTATGAGTCTACCTGGGCACTGGATTGGTCCTTCTAGAGGCAGTCCGTAGCAGTAGACAGAGTGTCAGGAGAAAAACCTAACTGTAGGTCACATGGGGAGACCAGCCTGGTGCCCTGGCAGTTGGATATTCCCACCATGCAGCTTGAGGTCTACAGGCCAAATGTGATTCTGACACAGGCTGTGGGCCATGTGGAAAGCCTCCAGAGCCTCCAGCCTGGACCCAGCAGGCTTACATCTGGGCAGGGAAGGCAGGCCGGGAGAGAGCAGCCCCAGACCCCTGCTGGGTAGAGGATGGGGACATGGTGGCAGGCAGTGCCTCCCGAGACCCTGGACCTCCCCAGCCAGGTGGGTGGTGCTCTGTGTGACTTTTAGACACTTTGGGACACTTTGGGGATTGCACCCACACAATTGGAGAGAAGGGAGCCCTTCTCTCTGATGGCCGAGGCACATGTGACATTGCACACCAGGCTCAAGTGAAAATGCCATGTGAAGAGCCCCATGATGCAGCTGCAGACATTGCCCGTGGCAAGTCCCTACCCCATAGATGACTTCCCACAGACCCTCCTCCTTTCCCAGCCACACACCCACAAGAGACTGCATTTCCTCCATATGCAGTGTGCTCTGTCACAGCTCTCTGCGGTCAAAGAGCAAGAGAACCAGAGGTCAGGAGATTTGCATAAAGCAAGGCTCAGTTTTGTTCAGAGAAACATAGTTATGTTCAGAAACAATGTTAGCTCTACTAAATTCATGTAATTAATTTATCTTTTTTTTTTTTTTTTTTTTTTTTTTTTTTTTTTGTCTTTTTGAGACAAGGTCTCACTATGCAGTTCAGGCTGGCCTCGAACTCACTTTGTAGCTCAGGCTGGTCTCGAACTCACAATCCTCCTGCCTCAGCCTCCCGAGTGCTGGGATTACAGACATGCACCACCATGCCCGGCTTCATTTTGTTTTTTAAATGAACTAATATTTACTTTTTCTGAGCACGTTAGTATGGGTCGCCATACCCCACAGAATCCAAACAGGGCTGCTTGATCATTTTGCATAGTGTAAAGAAATCCTGAAATAAAATCATTCAAGACCTGACAAATTATTTCATTCTTTGGGCCAAATTCATTCTGAAAATGAGCTTTACTGCAGAATGTTTCAGACAGTTCCAAGTGCTTGCCTTGCAAGATATCTCGGTGACAGGCCTCTGAGTTCCCCTGGAAATCTCCTCCTGAGTTACCCACTTGAGACCAGCCCTGTGCACATGGGGTGCGCTGTTTCTTCTGATGGGCCCCAGGGGGCACTGCCTCAGTTTGGATCCCAGAGTGGCTGGTTAGCTCTAGAACATTTGCCAAAGACTGTGTGTTCAGAGGTGGGCTTGGGAGGCAACTGGCCCTAACCACAGATGTGCTCACAGCTGGCTGTGTTATCAGCCGAGGCCGGCTAAGGGAGCTCTGAGGTAGGACCACCCACCCCTCTCTCCCCTCCGCCTCCTGACTGCCAGGGTGGGCGGCGCTGCTCCCCAGCGCCCTCCACCTCCACTGTTCCTGCCTCAGAGCTAGAGAACCATGGGCTGAGCCCTGAAACCATGAGTCCGAATAAACCTCTCTTGCTTCAAAGTGCAGCTGTGGAGCACGTGTCTCCGTGGATGTGATTCACACACTTGGACCTGCTGTTTCCGAGCTCTGTGATCTTTCTGGGTCTACGCTGAGAGGAGGGGGCAGGAGCCAGCATGGTCCCCCAGACGTGCTGAGGCCGGGCTCTGACGCAACCTCCAGCTGCGCTAGTGCGAGGTCCTCACTAGCGCCCATCGCCCCTGAGCTGTCCTGCACCCTACGCAGGGCGCCCACGTGCGCCCACGTGCTTACCAGAAGCATGCATTTAATTCCTGTCAGAATAGGCAACAGCAGAGCCTGAGCTCCGCCTGGCCGCTCCACGGCCACGAGGGACACGGCACGGGTTTGCTGATGGACGAAGACCAAGTTTGGAATCTGTGTGTATCCACATGAATACACGAATTAATGGCGCGACCTCGTGGCCTGACTCAGTAGTCCACCAGCCCATAAGCACGGTGCCCCGGGGGACCTGGGCTGGGAAGAGCAAGGCAGGGCTCCTGCCGCAGGCTGCTACCGCGGGCCAGCAGGTAAGTGGCTGGTGGAGAACGGGGGAGATGCGTGAACACAGAACTCTGGAGCAAAGAGGGAGGTGGCCCTCTTGGCCTCGTGCCCTCCAGGGAGGCGCTGTGTGAAGCGGGGCTTGAGCACTGCATAGGGGTTTGGAGGCGGAGCTGCCACGGTCAAGGACCCTCGAGGAGAGCAGCAGGAGGGAGCCGCCTCATTTGTTGCTGCACACTGCGCAGCCCCAGCGCTCCGTGCGTGCCTCGCCCATGCTCTGGGGTCGAAATTGAGCCAGAAATGAGCGCTGCTGACTGCGTGCATGGGGGCGCGGGGCTGGCGCTGCTCATGCGCACTGCGATGACCACAGGGCGGGCTGAATTCCTTGGCACAGCGGCTTTTCCCTCCTAGACACCAGGTTCAAGATCGCGCGCTCCTGCTCCATCCGGTCTGGGCGGTGCCGTGGTCTCCAGAGCTCCGCAGGCCTCGCGGAGCCCGCAGCGCGCAGTGGCCAGCGGGGCCCTCCCCTCTCCCGGCGCTCTGCTCGTACACTCTCACCCCGACCACGGTGCTTGCTCCCACGTGAGGATGGAGAACAGCGTTTTCCTTTTTCTTTTCTTTTTTTTAAACGTATTTAGTACAGGGTCCACTGCACAGATGGGACTTACAGTGATCCTCCCAAGCGCTGGCACTGCAGGCGCGCGCCACCGCGCCCAGTCTCAGCGCACCCTGGAGGTGGGGCCCGCACAACATATTACTCTTGTGAGGCAAAAGACTTCCAGGGAAAAGAAAGATGCAAAAGCTGAAGATGTAAAGCATTTTCCTAGGCTCTGAAGCCTATCGAAGCTGGACTCTCCCTTTTGAGAAGTTGTGTCAAAGGAAACACCATGCCTGAATTGATCGCTCTCTCCTGGGATGAAGTTAGCTGGCTTCCGGGCTTGGTCTTTTCTAGGGCTCCCCACAGGACCTGTGTGATAGCGCCGCTCCTTTTTTTTTTTTTTTTCGGAACTGGGGATTGAACTCAGGCCCTTGAGCTTGCCAGGGAAGCACTTATTCCACTGAGCCATCTCCCCAGCCCACGCCGCTCCTTTTGATGGGATTTTTCATGCACCAAAACACTTGCAGTACTTTAAGGTCAGCTATCTTTGTATCCTGCGACCAAGCAGTGAGCGCAGAGGAAACGCAGAATTGCACTCGGTGGCCCCGGGCGCTTGGGGTGCGTGCCTTGCACAGGCTCACAGTGGCTTCAACACAGTGCCTTCTCGCCTTGCTGTGGTAAACCTGATCTGATTGGCATGGGCAGTATTAGGTGACACAGACTAAACCTGCAATGCCAATATTTTCTGACTATTTTGCAATCGGCATTAATCAATGAGATGGGGCTATAATTGCTGCAATTTCCCATATCTCTTCCCGGCTCCAGAATCACCAATATAATAGCACGCCTGAGAGTCCCTGACAATTTGCTATTCACAAATGCTGTATTACACAAACTACATGAAATTGCATCCCGACACCGTGCTTTTTAATTCCTTCCAGGACTCCAGAGAGTCTTGGGGTGCCAGTTCCCTATTAAATACCAGCCCACCAGGTCCTGCCTCGATGCCTCTGGTCAAATCTCTAACCAAGAGCCATGTTGGAACTTCAGTCCTGAAGCCTCATATCATTACATGAATTCAGCGTCATTTTGGAAATTCTTCAATCACTCTGGTGACATTGACAATTTTCCATTTCATTATAATACTACAAAAATTCAAGCACCTGCCTTGCTTTTCAAAATGTAAATCTGCTGAAAAATCAGAGAAAAAGCAGGTGTTCTGCTTTAATTGACAGAATTGAATCTCCTACCAGAAAGCAAGCTTCCAAATCAAAACAGAGGCTCCCAGGTACCTCTAGGCTCAGGTTGGAGGGACCGGGCTGCGCCTGCATGGAGGGGTGTGGGGCACCGGGCAGGCAAGGATAGGAGCCCTAGACTGGGAGTGGAACCTGGCTCCCTATCCACATGGGCCTGAAAGAAGAGTTCAGTGAAAAATAGACAAGACCAGTCTGAACGGCCCCTCCATCCATCCAGCCCCAAGTCACTTTGCCACCAGGAGAGAGGCAGTAGATCCGACCACAGCCGTGGGCATTCCGCCCCGTGTGGAAGATGCTCTGGGAAAACTCCATGATGCTTTTAAGTTTGGCTTTTTTCCCTCCATTAAATTCACAGAATAACCTGCTCGACTCAGAACAGCTCCCACCCTGCTTCCCCGAACTCTCCTCTGCAAATGTCACCATCATTCAGCCTGATTAACTTCAGCAATTTCCTGTCTCCGTGATGTCCCACTCTCAAGCTGCCAAACAAAGATTCTTCTATTTCATTATTCAAAATATTAAGTGAAGCTCGAACGCTGCAGTGATAGACTTCGGGGTAAAGAAATCTTGCTCTCTCCAGCTGTCAAAGATATGTGATTCTTCCTCATGTAACTCAGCACCAAGGGCAGCTCCGCCCCGGCCTCCCAAGAACTGCAGGATGCAGTGGTCCTCACCCCTGCACGCTCAGCCCCCTGGCCCCTGTGCCAGAGCTTAAAAACTAAAAGTGTCATCAGCCCCTCGTTTCTCCCACCACTGTTGTCACTTGGGTAAAGTTGCGCAGTGAAGAAATGCGGTTCCAATACTGACAAGTCAGAAAGGTGCAGAATGCGGTCAGTCCTCAGGCTCCATCATTTTTACCTGAATAACTCGAGATGAAGTGTAGTTTTCTCTGCCCCGAAGCATTTGGATGAGCAGACATTTGTACACACATCAAGTACCAGAAACTTCGGCAGGACGGTTCGGGAGGGGGCTTGGACAAACCCGACCTCCCTGTTTCGGCTTTAGCAGGAATTGAAGCTGGAAGCCACACTGGCATCACTGCTTCATGCTGTGCTCAGACCCCAGCCCGCTGGCCTCCTTGCCGGAGACCAGCCCCAACCTCCAGGCTGGCCTGTGGCCAGGGGAAGCGCTCACCTGCATGAGCTGTCCTGCTGGAGGCTCAGTCAGTGCCTGGGCCTCCGCGGTGCTGAGCATGGCCACGCCAGGGCTCTGGGAGGATGAACACGAGCATCCTGGGTACAAGGCCCACCCGCGCAACTGAGCAGTGTGGTGAGATCCTACTTCAAAAATAAAAAGGGAAAAGAGACCGGGTGCTGTTGCCCAGTGCACAGTACTATGAAACTAGTGATCAATTACTTAAGTAATAGAAACTCTGTAGTGGACTCAAGCCCACGTACAACATACGCCTGTCACCCTGTCTCTGGGGCACATCTGGAGAGAGGCAGAGGTGGAGGGGCCAGGGTGCCCCCTGCCCCGGGCTCAGATCCCAATATAGGAATGAGATAAATGCTGAGGCCACACAGCACCACACCCCCCAGGACGAGCAGGCCTACCAGAGGGACACAGAGCTGCCCACGGGTCTCATGCATCCATCGCGCACCCTTGCACCAGATCCCCAGTTCCCATGCTGTCCACAGGGGTGTGGGGCATTGGGAAATGACCACTTGTTTCCAGCTGCTGCTTGGTGGCAGAAACCAAGGGTCCCAGGAGCCTCAGGTCCCCAGGCCTCAGGAGCAGTACCTGCCTTTACTGCTGCACACTCCATTGCTCAGGCAGTGACAGAGACGAGGAGTCACCCATGCAAGTGTATGAACTCCCAGGGGGCACTGTGACGAGAGCTGGGGAGCCGCACTTAGCGTGGTCAGGGGCGGGGGCCTCCGGCAGGAAAGGACCTCATGTCGTCCTGGCTCACGCCAGCTCCTGAGTCACAGTGGTGTTGGTGCTGCTGCTTTGAGGTCATGTGGACAGCATCTTTTTAAAATATATGGATTTATTGGGAAGTAAAAGTGATATAGATTGACCATGTGAGGCAGGTTGAACACAGACACTCAGAGGAGTGGCTGAGTGGAGCTCACTAGCAGGCACACTTCACAGCTTTGGGGATTTGGGGCTTAGGGACTGTTCAAAGAACACTTAAAACTTACTCAGATACTTTTAAGAATCCGTTGTTATTTGCTGGTCACCAAGCTGTGCCACAGGTCACCTACCCTCCGTGTGGAGGAAACTACACCACAGGATCTCCACTCACACCCACGTCTCTGATGAGACCACTGGCTCTGCTGCTGTGAGCTGCGGCACCCCAGAAGCCACGGGTGCAGGCGATCGCGCTGCCTCTGCCTGTCCGCGGCTGCCAGTTCCACTCAACACGATGTTTTCTGGGCACACACAGCAAGCTGCAGCATTTGTTTATAAGGCTGAGTGCTACTCCACTGCAGTGTGAGGTGTGACCAAAGTAGACAGGGATGTTTGAACTATAAAAGGCCTCACAGCAGCAGACACCCCCACTCCTCCCTCACTTTGAGCACACGTACCCCACTCATTGCTGCTGTCTGCAGCAGCTCTGGAGTCCTCTTTCCTAAGTATCTTTCCCAGGTGTGAGCAAAAGCACAATGAATGCCCCTGCCAGGCCCCACCCAGCAGACTGGCAGCTCATGAAAACATGACACTGTGTCCTTATCTATGGTGGCGCTGGCACCGAGTGGCTTCTGGCTCTTCCAAGACAAAAATGACGGTGAAAGGGAATTTTGGATCCACTAAGAACACTGAGGCACCAGGACAGCCCAACTGAAGACTCTGAGGAGAGAGGATGGCAGAGCTGCTGCAGGGAACAGCCAGGACCATGGGACAAGCGAGCCTGAAGTGGGAGGGGGGCTGGGAGGGGGCTCGGGGTGGTGTCTTTACTGTAATAACCTTTTATTTAAACATGCACACACCACGTTTCCGCCATATCTTGTATCCACCACGCTTTCTCCACCCACTCCGCTGCAGATGGAGTGCGCTTGGCCCTGTAGCTCAGCGCCACAGACACGGGCGTGCGGTGTGTCCTCCACACGCTGATCCACTGTCCAGGGTGCACAGCAGGAGGGTTGCTGGGTCAGGCACGGGTCTGCATTCAGTTATGAGGGCTCCACACTGTCCCCCACAGTGGCTGTGCTAGGAACAGCCCCCCAGTGGTGTATGCCCCCCCTTCCCATTCTCTGTGCATCTGTGCCCAACTTTGCTTCTTCTGTGGCTCTGGGACAGGATACAGCCTCATAAACTGTGACCTTCTCTGACTCGATCTGCCCGCAAGGACCTGGTTTCCAAGTGAGGTCACATTCACACACTCTCGGCACAGGTGGGGGGTAGGGACTCTCAACAGCAAAGGGGAAGGGGACATTACAGGCTACATCATGTCACAGCCATTCAGCACCAATACCAAAGGACCCACCCCCACACCACATGCAGCCCTTTCCCCTCAGGACTGACCTATCCTGTCCTTGTCCCCATAAGCTGGACACCTGTCTTCCCTTCCAGCCACACATGTCACCTGGGACCTGGCATGGTGTTGCTCACTTACCCAGGTATGGTAGGGATGGGGATGGCCCCGCTGCACTGCACGGGACACCACAGAGGGCGCAGGCCCAGGGACATTCAGCTGGTCAAAGCTATAGTGGTGGTGGCAGCGGGGACAGCTGTATTCGTCTCAGGGCCAATAGAAGCCACTGGGCAGAGCTAGGTAGAAGTGCCACCTGGGAAGCCCAGCCAGGAGCAGGCTGGAGCTGGCAGGGCACTAACACTGGCCATAGGACAGGCATGCAGACTGTAAGACCTTTTCCTTATCCATAGGAGAAAGACAGTAACACCTGTAGAAAACTTCACAGCAAAGATGAACCTGCTTTGACTGGAGAAAATGAAGGTGCATTTGTGGCTCCAATTTCTATCCTTGCTCTTTTTATTCTTTTGAGAATTTCACTATGTAGCCCAACCTGGCCTTGCACTTGAGAGGTCCTCCTCCCTCAGCCTCCTGAGCCTGGAGGCAACAGCCGCCACGCCCAGTAACCTCGCTGCTTCTAACAGGCCCTGGCTGCTGTTGGCAAGCCCTGGTGCCCCAGGCCTCTCTGCTGCACACGCGTACACGGGCTCCACCCTGCTCCCAGAGCCCCGACTCCACTGACGGGCTCCGGGATCCACAGGAAGGAGGGGGGCTGCTCGCCCCTAAATGGAGCAGAGCACACACAGGGAGAATGTGAGGGTTCCACCCAGGGCCCTCATCACCGAGCCACGTCACGGCTCAATCCCTGGATTAAAGCCTTGAGCACGGCTGCTCTCGAGGATGGTGTGAGCGCCTCTGCATATCCTTGTATTTCCAATCTGGCACCGTGAACCATAAATAATCCTATCATTTATTAATTACATTCCCTAACCTAGTCAAGAAGAATCCTGCAGTGTGGAGCAGCAGATCATGCATAAATGGTTCACTGAAAAGCAACTCTCATTGCCAAGTAGCTGCAAATTAGGGTGTGATAATTACCCACTTTAACCTTTTTAACAGGTTTCTCAAAAAGCTCCAAGATAGATGTTTTGTTACTACAGCGCTGACCTCCAACGCACCACAACACAGTTAGCTGTTGCCCTGACACAGGGAGGTTCTGAGTGCTATCTACACTCAGCGCTATGACAAGGTGTTGCCAGGACAGACACTGAAGGGAGTCGGACAGGCAGAGGCACCACACGTGCAAGTCATTCAGAGCCGCGCTGTTGCCCTTGTGCGGCAAACACTGAGCCGAGTCGAGAACAATGAACGTGTCCGGCCTGCAATCGCACGGACAGCACCAGCCCTGTCACTGTGAGCAGTGACGCGTGGCACTCCACAGAGGGTGCCAGGCCCACAGCCTAATCCAACAGACGTCTTAACCAGCGCTGCCGGAGAGGAAGCACTGCCAACAGAGCGCACACCCTCCCATGCCACATCCGACCCCCAAGGCTTCTGGGAGAGCCCTGAACGTTTCAACCGGGGGTCCCAGGTCCCTGCTGCTCCACACAGTGACACATGCCAGTGTCACCTGTGACTGGGGCCACGTAGAACAGTCTCCTCCACCAGCCACCTGGGTCACAGCATGGAGGTGTCGCAGCAGAGCCCTCTGAGACACCAAGACCTGACGTGTGTGCAGGAGGCTCATGCTACTTGCTGGGAGGGTGGGCAGAGGGAAGCAGGGAGCAGAGCTGGCCTGGGAGGCGGTGCAAACCTGGGCTCCACTCCCTGTGACCTAGAGGGCATCGTGCTCCTGGTCACCACCATAGACACCATACCTCAGCGCGTCTAGGGGTGGGTGGCTGCACCACTGGATTCCCATGTCCCTGGACCAAGGGCAAGGTGTGTGATCTCCTTGAACCCCCGACTCATTTATCCAGCAGGGCCAACATAGAGCACTTTGGAGGGGTCACAAGGAGGGGTGTTGTGGCACTGTGCACCTGGGGATGCAGAGTGTGGGGCCTGCAGGAAGGTGCAGGCAGAGGGGACAGGGCCCAGCTGGTGGGGATTCAGGGGTCTCTGGACACCCGTCACCTCCGGGCCCACGGTCCTCAGTGAGCTACTCATCTGGGAGGCTGGTTGGTGTGTTTCTCAAAGGCCAGAGAAGGGCTTCTTTTCCACCTCGGAATCCACAGGGCTGGAGCAGAGACTGAATGAGAGGGGAGACCCAGGACAGCGAGGATGGAGGAGGTTCCACTGGCAGACAAGGCCCTGGGGGCTGGGAGACTCCTGCCTGGTCCCTGGGGGCTGAGCAGTACCCTGCAAACAACCAGGGCTAAGGAAGCGGAGGTCCACTTGGCTGCCAAGTCAGGAAGGCTTGAGGCACACTGCCAGCGGGCAGTGCCTTGGACCCTGGAGCCCACAGAGCAATTAAGCGTTGTGCTCACATCCCTCGGCATAGGACTGAACCTCTGAAGATCTCTCCTTAGAAAATTCTCCCTAACTTGAAGAGGCTCGCTGTGTGTGCTGCAGTGCCAGGGACATGGAAGGACAGAGTGACCAGCCACGAGGGCCATGAGTGAGACCGTGGCACCTCCGGGCGGCGTATTCTGCACACATTGAAAAACTGTTAACAAAGAGTTCTAATGACACAGAAAATGTTTATTCTATGACACTACCAGAAGGTCCCAGAAAACTGGGACAGAGAACTGTATTGCATTAGGGTCTCAGTGCTGTAAGTAATAAGCGCAGAAGAGGAACATGCTGTGCTGGGCGGCCCCTGCCAACCTATCATCTTCCACGTTTTTTAAATAACTGTGAATTACATTTAATATAAGAAAATAAGTTTTACTTTTAAAAGCAATCATGTAAATTTACAAATGAGAGGTCCCAAACCCACTGTTGTGCGTTTTCTAGCCCTAGGTGTGGAAGTCACAGGAACAAAGTGCAGCTCTGCACAGACGCCCCAGCAGATGACATCCAGGACCTGGTCAGCAGCTGAGACACAAGTCCCAAGAGCCGGTCAGGCCTTTGGCCAAGCCTGGGCGACCCCCGCCACACCCCGTGTCTCACTCGCCTGGTGTGCGTGTCCGTGCGTGTGGCACCTCTGCCCGGGCCCACAAGTGTGCGTGCACACTCGCTTCCAGCCCCTCAATTGCACAATCTGAGCTTTCCTTTGCTGTCCACGCTGCAAGGTGAGAACATCCTGACTGTACCTCAAAAACAAGCACTTGGGGCTCATTGGTAGAGCACTGTGCAGAGCCCTGGCCTTGGGTCCCAGCCCTGTACAAGGAGCAAGAAAAGAAATACACGCAGATGTACGCATGGAGACCGCAGGGCTGCTAGCCACGTTAGCACGGGACCTGACAGCCCACTCTTCAGCTTTGAGATCATTTTTATGCCTAGGTGCTAAGAAAATAAAATCCTGACATTATTAAAATTTAAGCCCATAATCCCAGTGGTTGGGAGGCTGAAAACAAGAGGACCGCTATGAGTCCAATCTGGGTAGTGAGACCCTGCATATTCTGTACTAAAAAAACATAATAAATGAATAAATAAACTTTAAAAAAAAAAGGCTGGACAGATAACTCAGTGGACCTAAAGCGCCTGCTTATGCAGAGTACAGCAGCAGGGGTTCAATCCCCGGCATTCTGTGCCAGCCTCAGCCCCAGGGCATGCAGAAATGGCTACTGAGACCGGGCATGGTGGCGCGCACCTGAAACCCCAGCACTTGGGAGGCTGAAAAAGGAGGCTCAGTACGAGTCTGATCTTCGTAGTGAAACTCTACAGATCCTGAACTAGATACATTAAGAAAGAGAGAAAGAGAAAGAAAGAAAGAAATTTAAGTGGCTGGTGTTTTGAAATGAAGTCCACATCAACAGGCAGTGAGCCCCGGCCGGCAGAAGTCACGGGCCTGAAGGAACCGTCCTGACACTGCCACCCCGGACAGCCAGGCACAGAAAGCCCAGTCCGAGCTAACAGCTTGAGAAAGTTTCAGAACAGCATGATGGAAGAAGTCGCCATGAAGTAGAAATCTCTGTGCCCTAAGCAGCCACAGACAGCACGGAAAACACGATTATATCATCAGTAGCTTTCTTCTTTACCCACCAGGGGGTCTGTAATTATGTCATAATTCATATTTAATTGTTTCATCTGAGGACTATTATCTCATTTCTTCATGATTGTCTTATTCTAGCTGTTTATATTTTTTCTTGTTCACAATGTCATAATTTTCAGACTAAAATATTGAGCTTAGAAAATATTAGTTTTGTCATAATTGATATATGTATATGATTTAATTTTTATTTTAACTTTTTAGAAAAATAAAAATGTAATTAAAAGATGTCTTGTGTCTTAACTATAGAAGTCTGCATTCAGAAGGCTTAAATACACCGCCAGGGTGTTCATAGCTGCCATTCCCTTTGTGGAAAATATTAAACACAATTTTTTCAGAGTATGGCGTTAACTACTATGATAAATATTTTCAAATGGATGGATAGAAAAAATTCAATGCATACTGTACAAAAGCTACAGTTACTGAAACATAAAAAAGCCCCAACATTCCTGCTAAGAAATAAAAGCTGACTTGGAACAGCCTTGTTCTTCAGAAATCAGTTGTTTCAAAATCATGCAGTGGAAGTTTCCCTAGAGGGTTTTGTGGAATTCGGGAAGGGCTTTTGCCAGAAGCCAGGTCTCGGTCTAAGCTCAGCTCTGGAAAGCCTGGGCTCAGCTGGAGGAAGCGCAGCCTCGGCTGCGAGGAGAGCTCACCCCCTGGCCCTGCAGCTTCTGTGCCCTGGCTGTGGGGCATGGAGATCCACACGAATCCACTGCCACATGAGCGAGACACTCAAGGAGCCTCCTACAGGCAGGAAGCACCCACTCGAACGTGCAGGGCCTTGCCATGGGGTCCCTGAAAACATTTCTAGAAGGTAAGTGGGGAAGGAGGCGGGCTCTGTCTCACTTCCTGCCCCTTGGTGCCAACGTGCTATGATGCCAGGTCACTGTGGTCGCTGAGATGTGGAGCTGCAGATGGGGTGCGGTCCCCCGCCATGGTACCCCAGGCTTACCCGGGTCTCATAGTGCGGACAACAGTAAGGCGCAGCGAGTCCAAGAGCTGCAAGCTCCAGCATCTGCGACCTTTATCTTCATAGACGCATGAGTGAAATGGCCAAGAGGGTGCTCAGCCTTAGCTAAGGGGAAAGGGACAGGAGTGGGGGAGCGTGGGAGGGGGCACATCAAGAATTAAGGCAGACGCAGCTGGCCCTTCCACCCACCCCCGCCAGGGCTGTTGTGTGCTGCAAACTTGGGCTCGTAAAATCTACTTTCCTAAAAGAAAAACTAAAAAATGGCCATGCGTCACATGGGTTCTGTAAGCGCCTGCAAGGTGCCCTGCTGGTCCCCGTGGGCCCATAAGCGCTCCCGCCCACCTGCACCCCACCATGCTCATCGCCAGCAGCCAACAGGTCCAGCACCCAGCAGGACTCCAAGAGAGACAGCAGGGAGCACAGGCCACCAGGGAAGGGAGGCCCACCAGGAGCACCAAGGACACCAGGTAGGAAAGAGAACCAAAAAGCCACTTTCGAAGAAAGAATCAGAGTGCCTGGGAATTAAAAGCAGAATGACAAAAACTAAAATGCTAATAGAAAATAAAGACAACAAAATTATTCAAAGATCAGAATAAAAATGAACAAGACAGAAGGCAGTGACAGAAGAGGCTGTCAGGTGATGGCAGGGCAGTGGACACACCCCTCCCAGAGGGGAGTCACAGGCACCACCCATCAAGGAGAGAGTCCTGCCGAGGGGGCACGCAACGCTGCACGCGTGGGGCACTCCCACAAGGCAGTGACCGGGAGCCGTGAGTACCGGAGCAGAGCACAGCACAGTTTCCAAGGAAGGAGACAAGAGTCGACGACAGAGATGGACAATGAAAGTGACACACACAGGCTTGGCAATGGACCGTGGGCTCAGACCCTTTGCAGCCTGGAATCCACCCCACCCTGGCCAAACCCCAGCACAGAGGTGGAAAGAAAATAGAGGCTGTGCTTCCCTATCTTTCACATGTGCTCTCCATGGAAAGCTGGTGGCAGATCAAATCCACTAGAGAAAGGCAAACCATTGGGGGGGGCAGGGCCCAGGGCCCAGATGCCACCTGCTCCCCTCACCGTGGGAGATGACCTAGCCCAGGCCAACATCCAGGAGGAGAGAGCAGAATGCCAGTAGCCCCAGTCCAAAGGCACAGCCATTCGGGGGGATCGGGATGGGCACGGAGGCTTCACAGTTCACATTCAAGTCTGAGGATTTAGAATGAATTCATAGGATGTCAAGCAAGCGGAACAGCAAGATGATAGGGAAAATGACATGTCTTACAAGAAAATAATCCCAATACTTGAATACTCTACAACCCAGCCACAAGGAGTGGTCAGATATGTGGACAACTAACATCCACACTGCTTCTGGAGCAATCAGTGGTTAGGGTACTGCTTTACTGAGGAGTTGGGAAGAGAAGGCAGGAAGGGTGTATGCGGGGAGGCGAATTTCCATTAGAAATCAGGTCTTTCTCAATCCCTGGTCCCCCCCAGGCCTGCCAGGCTAGCCGCTGACACTGGGAATGGTGTGGCACACCTGCAATCCCAGCACTGGGGAGGCTGAGGTAGAAGAGTCACAACGAGTCCAAGCTGCGTAGTGAGACCCAGTGCCAAATACATTTTAAAAAGGAAGAAATTAGATCTTTCTTAATAACTGTCTCTATCAAAAATATCTAAAATGTAAGAACTTAAGAGTGATACGGGGATTGGTGTTTAGAAAGGTGGAACGAGGGCCACCTGACAGCTCAGCGGACAAAAGTGCCTGCTCAGGCAGAGTGCAGAGCCAGGGTTAGACCCCAGCATGTCATGCTGGCCCTGCCCCCAGGGCACGTTGAGACAGTGATTGAGACTGGGTAGGGTAGCACGCACCTGCAATCCCAGCACTTGGGAGGCTGAAAACAGGAGGATCGCTACAAGTCCAATCTACAGACCCTATAGACCCTGACCTAAATACATTAAAAAAAGAAATGTAGGACAAACACCAGAAACAAGGAGAAACTCAGGGCTCTTTCCAGGTGGCAGGAATCACACATGAGGATGGAATGAACACTATCCCTAACCCTAGGCCTTTTAACTTCTATTCTTTAACCCATAACACTAATCCTAACATCTAACTCAAACCTCTATCCCTAACCTCTAACCCTGACCCTTACCCTAACTCTTAACCTTAACTTCAGCCCCAATCTCTAACCTCTAATACCCAACCCCTAACCTCTGACCTCTAACCCCTGACAACTAAACTCTACCCCTACCCTAAACCTACCCCAAACCTTACCCCTACCCTAACCCTAACCCTAAGCCCCAACCCTAACACCAACCCAGCAGCCACAGACCTCAGTGAGAAACGACAGCAGCTCACCTCCCAGCCCAGCCTGTGGACAAAGTGCAGCTAGTGACCCCGACTGTGTCCCCCATGTATGTGTCTAGGGTGGTGAGCACATCCCAGGTGCCCTAGCAGAGGCCTGAAGCGTCCCACTCGCCTTTGCCAAGTCACAGGGCGCAGAATCCTCATTCACAGGGTGCTTAACTTTGGTGACACGGGAGAAGTCTCAGGGGGCTTCGAAGAGGGGGAGGATTTTGAGAGCCTGATTCACTCCCATCTTCCTCCCCTCCATGAGCCCTGCGGTGCTGCTGAGAGCTACGCTGGCACAGAGGAGGAGCTACGCAGAGGAGGAGCTGTGAGCAGCACAGGCAAGGAGTGCACAGAAACCGCTGCTCCGGACTCAAGCGCAGACCAAGCGCCGGGCCAGGCAGTGCCTCAGCAGCACTGGACGAGGCGGCAAGGCCGCCAGCCCACGAGGGACACATCCGGCCACGGCTGTGGTGCTGAGGGTGTGTGCCCCACAGAGACAAACCCCACAGGTTGGCACTCTGAAGCCCAACTCTGCAACACTGGAACCAGTGGCCTCCGAGTGGGTCCCCGGAGTCTGGCCCAGTCACAATCTTGATGCGTCATTGGTGTCTCTGTGTGCTGGAGGACACAGGAGGAGGCAAGACCAGCCACAGGTGAGTCCAGCTGGCCCGGGAAGGCTGGCATGGACACTCCTAAGGAACCAGACCTCACTGGGCAAGAAGGCTGAAGGAGTCGACGTGAAAATGCAAATAAAGGCCATGACCGCCCACTGACCACGGATGCTCACATCGTCTTCCCAAACCCCGACGCCGAGGCTCAGGCCCACCTGGCCAACCAGCCCTGCTGTGTGTGTCCCCAGTGGTGAACACCACGGCCACTCTGAGCCCAAGGCCCAGATGTCACATTGTCCGTCAGCGGGCCTCAGCGCTGGGCCATGTGGGCCGCACAGTCTTGCCAGACCCCGGCTCTGTCCACCCTGCGCCCCTCCTACTCCTGGGCTCCAGGACTGCTTTCCTGGCAGTATCCCCCCTTGTCCAGCCTTCACTGCCCACTGCCATCTCTGCAGGAGTCTTCCCAGGAATAGAAGTTCATGTTTGTGCTCGGCTCTGCGATTCGCAGTGGCCACCCTTGCTCTTGCCTGCCGTGTTGGCTGCTCTGTGCCGCCAGCTCCGTCTCACGGTCCTCCTCATCTACCCTTCCATCCTCCAGCATTTGCCCCACAGGCCGTGACAGTCTGGTGGAGCCAGCCTGTGGTCCTGAGCCCTGGGCTCTGACCCCTCTGGGACCCACTCCCCACCCCTCTTCCTGGGCCTACAGTACCCGCCTGAGCAAGACCTCACTGTCCTGGCACAGGTGAGGAGTCTGCTCGGTGCCTGGGCAGAGAAGGCTTAGTTCGTGAGCCCAGGAAGGACAAGGGAGGGTGGGTCACACAAAGATCCATCCCCAAGGCCCATGCAGGACAGGCTGAAGGAGACATGGGTGCAGGAAAGGACAAGAGGCCCCTGTGCCTTCCGGCCTCATTGGCACCTGGAGAAGGTTCGAGGCCACTCAGCGGGCCTCAAGGAATCAGAGGGTCGGCTAAGGATGGAGAAGCCAGCAGCAATTCAGACTCTGACAGTGCTGGCCCCCCAAGTGCCCAGCACACGGCCCTCTTGCCTGGGATCCCCACGGGCTGGGACCTGAAGAGACACCACTAGCCCTGTGCTGGGGCCCTCAGGGATGCCGTGCAGCAGGACACTGCCCAATCTCAGCCCAAGGGACAGCGTAGCTTGGAGGGGTAATGCTTGTCCCCAGTCACTGTCGGTCCTGAGCAGAGGAGCAGTGGGCACCCGGAGGTCCTCCTGCAATGCACTGGTGACACCGCAGCTTCCACTTTCTGGTCGGCAGCGGGGCCTCCTGGGGTCCTGCAGCTCCTGAGCCCCATCCGAGGGCAGAGGGATATGCATACCGCCCTCTGCATAGTGCCCAGGGCCTGCTCTCCTCTGTGCCACTGGCCACCCTGCTCTGGCCTGGTCCAGGCCTCAGCTGACCCCCCAGGTGACGGGGAGGAGAAGGGAGGAGCACCAGTGTGGGGAACTGGCAGAGGCAGATAGATGGCCAGGGCACTTGGGTGTTTGTCCCCTGACCTGAGGGAGCTGCCTGCTCTGTCTCGTGTTCCCCTTGCCTCTCCTGACCTCTGCATCTCTGTCTCCCTTTCACCCTCACTGTCTCATGGTCCCTGTGCCCCTCATACTAGCACACTGTGGCAGAGGGCACATGCTTGCTTAGAGCCCATGGCAACCAACGTCCTGGACACAACCCAAGACCCCTGCTTCCTCCTGCTTGCAGTTGAGCTCATGGGACAGCCGTCCTGGACCCCATTGTGGCAGCTCAGCCTTAGGGACCAGACAGTGTCCCTCACTCCACCACCTGTGCAAGAGCTCAGAAGCCCAAATTCCACCAGCGCTGCCACCCAGGCTGAGCTCAGCAAGGGGCAGCTGCAGGACAGCAGTTCTGCCTACAGTGTCCACAGGTGCTGGCGGTCACTCATACAGCCACTGCAGGGTGGCTCGGGTGATGGCTCAGGACCTCCTCCTCCTGAGGGCCTGGCTGAAGCCACCCTGGCCTCCTGTGTGAGCATATGCTCTGCTCCGGCCAGTGAACCCAGCCAAGCAGCAGCGCAGGCCCAGCAGGCCAGCAGGGTGAGGCAGGCAGGCCCAGCCTCGGTGGAGTCGCAGCTCAGGCTTGGGGAGGTGCAGACCTTTCGGTTCAGGACAAGGACACGATTCAATATCTGTGATATCAGCACAGATGTAATGAGCGGGTGAAATTGACAGAGCTCTGACTAAATTACAGTTTAAAAGACAAGGCCATCCCCTGGGACCACAGCTGACCAGGCCCAGGTAAAATGGAATTGGAAATGGTTCTTGTCTGATTAGCATAACAAAAGGCCCCCTGCAAAGGGAAAGGAGTCCTTCTGCTCAGATGGAGGGGGAGGGGCATCGCGCAGAGCACCCCTTGTCTCTGCCCTGTCATCCAAATGGGCCAGCAGCGCTACAGCAGCTCCACAGCACCGCTCCTGGGCCCACCAGGGGCCCCACCTGTACCCACCCACCTACCAGCTGGGCAGGATCACATCGTTCCAGTTTGCTACTAAGGGGGACATGACTCCCCTTTGCTAAAGACCAGAGGCAAAATGGTCTTTGGTAGTTCACTAAGCAAACGTATAATAGTGCAGAGACACACCACTCACATTCAGATGGTCATCTGGGAATCAGAAAGCGCCGACTGCCCTCACGGCCAGGATCCCCATTCGTGGTCAGCAGAAGGAAACCGGGGGCCACTGCCAGGACACCCAGAGGGGAAATGTCCCCCCAAAGCCACACTGGGAGACGCACAGCAAGGTCCAAGCAGGAGCCTGCATGGCTGGGTGGGGAGTCAGCAGGGACTCGGACACCCGCCCAGTGCTCCCTGCTGCATGCGTTCTGCAGTTTGTCCGCAGGGATCCTACCATTTAATGTACTCAGGATTTTACCCATTGGCAGTTGACAGTTTTCTTCCTTTGTTTTGTGGAACAGGGGTTGAACCCAGGTTCCCCGCAGTGTCCCCCTCCTCAGCAGCCTTTCTCATTTGTATTCTGAGACACGGTCTTGCTCAGTCTGTACGCAGCTCAAAAAGATCCTCTGCCTCAGCCTCCCAGACTGCAAGGATTGCAAGCGTGCGCCTCATGCCCAGGACACTGCCTTTTTCTACCTAAAGAGTCAAATATACCCTTTTAAAATAAGAATCCAAGTTGACATTCTTCTGTTTAAATTCGGAAAAACTAAACCTTTACCTATCTGTAAGGTGAAGACAGAAAAATAAACTGGGTATAGTGGCACACACCTATGATCCCAGCACTCAGGAGGCTGAGGCAGGAAGATTGCTGCCAAGTTAAGGCCAGCCTGGACTACAAAGTGGGCTCAAAGCCAGCCTGAACTGCATAGTAAAACTTATCTCAAAAAAAAAAAAAAAAAAAAAAAAAAAAATTAAAAGGACAGAAAGCTGCGGAACACCAAGCCCCCATGCACTGATTCTCCTTCACAAAGGATCATTAGTGAGGACCGAGGAGCCCAGACTTCAAACGCAGGCCTTGGGGCCACCTCAGCTGCGAGAGCTCTGAAGGAGCCACCAGCCAGGCAGGGTGCCAGGGTCACAGATGCCGGAAGCGTAGCCCATGACTTCTCCTCAGTAGATGCCACAGGCGGCCGGATCCCTCACGGACAGGGGGCAGCGCTGCCACAGACCAGCCCAGATGGGAAGCCACTCCGTCTGCGGAGCACTGTCACCGACAGCGGGCAGCGTGGCCCACACCAGGGGGACTGGGTCCTCCCAGGGAGGTAGCACCACCGGGCAGAGCCCAGGCAGGAGAGGGCGGGGTCAGGAAGGGGGGGGGGACACAGGCAGGCCTCAGGGACTCGGAGCCCAGGAAGGGCAGTCGGCACACGGGGCTCAACAAAGAAACAGAGATGGGGAGCCGAGGAAGCGGGCTCTTCCCTGAGCCCGGGCGGCGCTGTCCTGGAGCAGGGTCAAGAGGGCAATGTGGGCCCCGGCTGCGCAGGCACCGGACGGGCCGGCGAGCGGCGCAAGGCGCAAGGCGCGGCGAGGCAGATGGGGGTGCTCAGCGGCCCAGCACCCGCACTGCTTCCGCGTGGGTGGGCCCCGCCGCGTCCAGCGCCTCCACCGCCAGCCCACGCCCACGCTGGGCTCCACGTCCGCTGCGAGGTGACGCCCACTTCAGCACCCTGATAAAGACGCTTCTTCCCTCTTCATCTGCCCTGCACAACTCAGGACTTCGTGTCTGGACTGCGGCCCTGCCCTTGAGGGGTCTCTGCCCTCAGCCTCGGGCCAGGCGGGGTAATAGTGTCCCACGGGGTGCTGCGCCACAGACCTCCTTTAAAGAGCAGGTTTCCTGCGAGCTTTAGAAATTGGGCTGGGCTTACCAGTCCCCAGCGGCCGCCCCGCCCCGCGGCACAGCGCGCCCCTCTCTGGGCCCCGGGCCCCAGGGAGCGGCAGGGCGAGCTGCGGGGCTTTTGGCCCTGCTCTAGGCTCGGGCTCCTCAGCAGGGCCGGGGGAGAATCGCTGCCATAATTAATCCACGTTCTGCAGCTGAGCCACAATGCGGTGTCAGGACGGAGCTGGAGTACGGCGCCTATCTATATCTGTAAATGAATGATATCATTATTTTGGGAAATGAAAGTTTAAGCTCTGTAAAACACACAATCCCGCAGAGATCTGGGCGGAGGAACTTGTGTGCGCAGGTGTTGGACGTGATAAGGTGCGTTAGCATTTATCTGTGTACTTGCAGACAAATATTAACATAGTCATGAATTAGGCGTCTAATCCCCTTTATTATAAATTGAATATCTTTATTTTAACAAACATCAACAACGCACACCATTGTGCGCCTTGCCATTCATGACTATTCCCCGCAGCGTAGCGCTACATGGTACACCACAGTACACGTGTTCCTGGGGCGCAGGCACCTGCCGGGGACTCCGCGGTACACACAGCCTGCCTGGCAGACAAAGGCATCTTTCCACAGAGACCTGTCACGCAGGGAAGAGGGTGCCCATCCTGCGTCCCCACCTCAGGAGCACGGTTCACGGTGGAGATCGTGGTCACACTGTCACCCACTCCTCTAAAACCTTGAAGGCAGTGAGGACACAATGGGGGCTCCCGCAGTGAGGGCCCCACCAGGGCAAAGTCAGGGGCAGGTGTCCCTCACCCAGCTTCCTGCACACCTGCGAGAGGACCAGGGGTTTCCTGCAGGGGCTGCAGAGGGAAGGAGCCAGGCCCCGGCATTCGCCCCACACACCATCTCCTCAGGACCAGTGTCTGCAGAGTACCTTCCCCCCACAGTGGCTGAGCAATGCTGGGGCGCAGGACGCCCTCTATGGACGCAGCAAGCCAGAAGCCAGGCAGTTTGGGCAGGAAGCAAATGCAGTGAAGAGGTCAGTGCAGTGGGGGACCTGGAAGGAGGCACCCGATGCCGACCACAGGGATCACAGC
>PVKA01001179.1:139288-156203 GCA_004027165.1 Ctenomys sociabilis
CCACGCAGAGCCATCTTTGATGAGGGAAGAACCACACACACACACACACACACACCACTCTGCAGAGGCTCAGAGCCCAGGGGTCCATGAGGCACCTCTTATGGCCAGCCCCTCCCCCAGCATGCCACAGGACTATCTGGATGGACTTTGTTCACCTTATGCTTCAGGAGTACAATGAAACCCTCTTCTCTGCAACACACCCACAGTCCCTGAGGGCACGAGGAGCAGCCTGTGGCTTTGTGCCACCTCACAGCCATGCCACTTCCCTGGCCCACTGTGATGACCACCTGGGCCTGGGGAATGGGCCTTGAAGAAGGGTTTATCTGCTAAGGGGCCACTGCCCAGGTGACTAGAGGTGCTGGCTGCCAGCTCCCTGGTGCCCTACACGTGGCCCTGCCACAGGCTGGGGCTGTGGAAGGAAGCTGGACCACACACCCCACTCATGCCTCATCGTGGCCAGGCTATGGACAGCACCACACACTTCGCAATTGGGAACAGCCTCTCAAAATAATAAAGCAAGGCGCCTGTGGGCTGACAGCACGGGGCAGCTGGAAAGGGGGTTTTCAGTCATCATCCCGATCTCTGACCTGGTGCCAGGAGTCTGAGCCAGGCTCAGCGACCTGAGGAAGGCCAGGAGGGAAGTCCAGCAGCTAGTGCCACGCAACTCGCGTCCTGCTGGCCTCGGGAAGCCCTCTCCTCACTGATTGGAAAGAGTGCTATTTATTCCTCTGGCAGATGTCATTCACCAGCAAGCTCCATGTTTGCGGTGTAAAATGGAAAGATGCTTCTCCAACAGTATCATCTAGAGATCTCACTTGATCTCTAAAAAGGCAAACACTGAAAATAAGTCTTGACGGCACAGGGACGCCCCGTGGCGGAGGAGACCTGAGGCTGCTTCCAGCGCAGGGCTTGCTTCTAGAGCTGTGCATTGCATCTAACAATTCAGAGTGACTTCCAATATCCCCCAAAGCCTTCTGATAGTTACACATTAAAGTCACGCTTCCAGCCTTCCATATGGTACTGTGTTGCTGGCCCTGTGGGCTCTGCAGCTGCTGAGAAGCTGACTCTGGGACAGCACACCTTCCCTGTGACACACAGAACCCACGAGCCTCACAGGGGAACACAGCGCCGGGCTCCAGCACACAGTGCTCCTGCATAGGGACCACGCCTGCCTCCGTCCACCTCAGCATGTGGCAGCCGAAGCACAGGCCAAGTCCTGTGGGCCTCGTGCCCCCACCAAGGACAATGGCTGGGTCCCCAGAGCTGGTTAACCAGAGGAGGAGCCTTCCAGCCTGGGCAGTCAGTGCTCTCTGAGGCTTTCTGCAGGGCCTGTAGGCTAAGCAAGCACAGCGGCACCACGAGCTGTGACTGCGCTGTCACGGCTGGCGCTCGGCCCGTGCTGAGCACTGTGCCTCTGCTGGCACTGCACAAGGAGCTGGGTCTGCACCCCAGCCTCACCTGTGCTTTGGGCCAGCAGATATCTCAGTGTACCCAAAAACGCCCCTGCGTGCCCCCCGTCTCCTCACCTGGACTTCTGGGTTTGGCGCCCGTGTCTTAGTTACACTCTTCATTACTGGGACAAAATGTTGACAGACACAACTTACAGGAGAGGCCTACCATGGCTTACAAACATGTCAGCCTGTGATGGGCCAGCTGCAGGGCAGAGCAGGGCAGAGGAGCCTGGCGGAGGAGAGCAGCTCGGGGTATGGTGAACAGGAAGCTGAGAGAAGGGAGGAGCCAGGCAGGAGATGGTGCCGCCAGGCCCCAACCCAAGAACAGCCCCCCACAGACTCCACCCCCTCCCACCAGGTCCCACATTTTCTGACCAGGCCATGCCTCCTGGCAGCAGGCAGTTCAGCCTAGAACACAATCTCTCCCAAAAGCCCCACCTATGGGCACAGCAGGTGTTGGGGGACATTGAGATCTAAACCACAATAGCACATCTGTTTTACTGGTGGACTCTGTCTTATAATGCACATACACACAGCAGTCTTAAGTTATATATCTTAGGCTCAATGTGGTACCTTTCTATCAAATATTAAGGAGTGAGCTTCAAGCTGGCCTTGATTTTATCCACTGAGTTCATGTAAACACAATCACTACAGGCTCTTCTCTTAGACTCAGATCAGAATCAGTCCAAAACCCTTCAGGAGTGAAACCCTTCCTACATTCCTGCCTCAGGTGCCTGACTGCCCAGGACACAGGTGCTGCCCGATTTGCTCCTGCTGTTGGCTGTGGTGTTGCATGTGAGAAGCCAACTCCTTTTCTTATTTTCTTCAGTGTTCTGCTACTAAAGTAACATCTTGGAAATGTCAGGTTTTTTTCTTGGAATTTTTCTTGTTCCTACTTTAAGGGGTGAAAGGAGAAACAGTAGTGGGGTGGGCAGTAGGGACCCTGCTGCCCGCATAGCTCCTCCCTGGCCACGCCCCCAGCCTCCCTGTCCATCTGTCTGTCTGCCTGCCTGCTGTGAAAGTTGCTGTCTACAGTTCACAGCCCTCACCTCCCGTGCAAAATCAAAGGCTCGCAAAGCCCACCGTGTGTCCAGAGCTGCGTGTGCGGAAACCCGGGCCTTTTTGCTCACAGTGCACCACTTCCGAGCACCTGCCAAGCTTCCAGGACAAGGTGTGTAGAAGGGAGGGGGAGAGGGATAGCGTGTCCTGTGGGTGCGCAGCCAGTGCCTGTGGGAACCCGGTACCTGGCTGAAGGGCTGGCTGCCTTCTGAGTGAGAGGAGAGGGCCAAAGAGGCGGCCAGGAAGTGTGAGGCCAGGGCTGGGGCCATGGAGACGGAGCTGCAGGGCCTGCAGAAACGTGCTGCGTGGCAGCGGGGGGGGGGGGGGGGGGGGGGGGGGGGGGGGGGGGGGGGGGGGGGGGGGGGGGGGGGGGGGGGGGGGGGGGGGGGGGGGGGGGGGGGGGGGGGGGGGGGGGGGGGGGGGCACGAAGGCCTCACGCTGCAGGGAGCCTAGGAAAGTGCGAGAGAGCAGAGGGGAGGAGCAGCTGACAGAGCGCCGGGGGCCGAGATGCTCGGAAAGCACTGCCGAGGTCAGCGTGGCAGCCACAGGCCGCACACTGGGGGCCTAAGCGGCAGGAGTTACACCCAGGACGACAAGGCTGACACGGCAGGGGAAGGCAAGGACTGGAGAGCACTGGGTGTGAGCAGAGACGGCGGTGCTGCATTCCCACGCGTGCTTGGCCCCCTGGGGACCAAGCACTGGGGGAGAACTGCCCTGGATGGGTTCAGTAGATCTCCTCGGTGCTCCACAAGAGAAAAGAAAGTAGTGCAGCTCAGGTGGCAGAGGAGGAGAGGCTGGGTGGAGACACCATCCCAAGGTGGGAACAGAAGAAGAGGCAGCCTCGAGCCACCCTGGCCTACACCCCAAAGGTAAGGGCCACAGCAAGGAGACCACTGCCCGTAGGGGAGCTGCTGAGCCCTGACTCCATATTTAAATGAAGTTTCAATCAAAACTAAAGTGCAGCATCAGTCCTTCAGCCAGGCCAGTTGTGTCAGGGTGTCTGCTCCCGAGAGGCTGCCCTGCCCCCCGGCCCAGCCTCTCTTCCTTACCCCTGTGGGCTCCCTCGCCCGTCACCTACACGTCAAGGGGGCTTTTCTCCAGAGTGCAGCAGCTGGGAGACCTCAGGCTTCACCTCCCAGCACAGCCTCAGTGGACAG
The DNA here is from genome assembly GCA_004027165.1 of Ctenomys sociabilis. Taxonomy (NCBI): domain Eukaryota; kingdom Metazoa; phylum Chordata; class Mammalia; order Rodentia; family Ctenomyidae; genus Ctenomys; species Ctenomys sociabilis. The sequence continues at coordinate 142,956 of PVKA01001179.1, forward strand.
GGCAGAGCGTGTGCTATGGTACAATTCTAGTAATGCAAAATCTTTCTTTGGCAAAACCTTGCTCACAATCCACTGGCTGGGACTTTGCCCTGTCACTACTCCTCACACACTCATTGGAAAGAAAATAGGGTGCTCAAGTCGGCTTGCAGTACAAGGTGAAGGCCAATATCTTAAAGAACTATAGCCAAGAGAACCTCAAAAAAATACCTTCAAGACACACAGGCAATCAGAAAGTTTACCTCCACACCTTGACTGAGAAAGACACTGGACAATTGGCTCCAGCAGGACCAGAGCGCCAGTCTTGCACAGCAGCAGTGTGGGGCCGGAAGCTTCATCACCTGCAGAGCTGTGGACCCCCGAGCGCCAGCCGAGCGCTCATCCTTCGTGGTCTCTGACACCCGGGCTCCTCACCTAGGGCCCCTCGTGTCCGGACGGCTAGCACTCAGGATGAGGCCTGCTTTGCATCCTAGGATGGCCAGTCCCACAGCGCTCTGCGGCAGCATCCATGAGTGTCCTTCAGGTCCACACAAGGTCAACGTGACCTCTGTACTCAGAGGGGTGAACAGGACAGTTGGCACACTGTGTCGTGAACTTTTTAAAATAAAACAACATAAATCGGCCTTCCCTTTCCAATGAAAGATGTTCCAAAGTAAAAAGCAAAACATACATCTACCCCCTAAAGAATCAAAGCTGGAACAGAGGATAACAGTGCCCCTGCATGCAGCAGGCAAAGGACAGCAGCAGCCCAGGCCTACTGGGCACAAGTGGGAAAGGCAATGCCTCAGGCGCACCAGGAGCTAGGCCCAGCCCTGATCAGGAAACAGCCTCCGACCCAGCCTCAGGGAAAGAGGGTGGGACAGGCCTATCCCAAGGGCAGACGCCACCCAGTTCCTGCTGGAGGACCTAGAGCTGCTGGCCTCAGAGAGCCAGGAGGTGGCGCAGGGCCCAGGCTCGTGTGGGTGTTGGCGGCGTGGGTTCTCAGCTCTGAAGGGTGGAGATGGGCAGGCGGTTGCCCAGCGTGGGCGCACCTGACACAGCCGGCCTGTGTGCCTAGCAGGTTGAAGCACTCATTTGACTTGTGTGCGTATTTTATCACAGAAACGTCAAGGCAGTGGCTTCACACAGCTGTGAGAAGCCGTGTCCCTGCTTTGCACACGTGTGTCACCTGTGTGAGCACAGGAGCAGCAGAGCCTGGCTGCCGCACGGTCTGAGACACACGCAGGTGCTCGGCTGCGGGCCCCTGCTCTGTGCCGTGCATGGTGGCCCGGCGGCTCCATGTGGCCGGAGAACCCAGCTGGACGTTGCCAGCGGTCAGAGCTGCACGGCCCGCTGAGCGGCCAGCGCCACAGTGCCCCTCAGCCAAGGCGCATCACTGACATTACGCCCCCAGCTCACTCTTCTAAAGCAGTAAAGTTGCCCCCACACAGCTACTCAAGACAGCCAGTCCCCAAGCTGCCCGGCAGCGCTGTGCCCATCACGGCTGGTCAGGGACCCTCACCACGATGTCTGCACTCCTGACGACACCCTGTGCACCAGTCCTGAGTGTCCCGGTGCCCTGGGGCAGGTGCCTGCAGGTTTAGGGGCTCAGACAGGCCTACACACCCCTGAAGGCCAGGGACCCCAGTGACATCCACCCAGTGGGCAGGGAGCAGATGCTGGACTGGGCCTCCCAGCTCTTGCACCAGTTCCCAAGGGGACGGGGCAGAAGGCTGGCTGAGACCATGTCAGCTCCCCGAAGGTCCACTCTGAGGGTGCTGAGGAGACAGAGCCCCATCAGGTCCAGAGGGCTGGTGCTGCTTCGGGAGCTGGACCCACTTCTCCTGATGGCGTGGCCTTCAATGCCCCCGGGGTCCATCCCTCTCTGAAAGTTACCCTCACTGTCCTACACTATGGGGGAGAAGGGGAATGGGGTCTAATGCTTCTGAGAGGCCGCCTCTTGTGACCTTGCTGCCTCTGAGCCTAACCCCTCTGTGGGGGTCCCCAAGTCTCTCCTCCCAGGGCTAGAGGGGGAGGATGGGGCCAAGGGCCCAGGGGACCCCAAGCAGTGAGGGCAGTCCTGGAAGGGATATGCATTTGAGGGGACACAGGAACAGCAAGCACTGCTGCAGCAGCTCTGACACCTGACAGCCGCTGTGGCCACCAGGATGTGGGGAGAGGACGTGTCACCAGCCACAGGGTCTGGGGGCAGGACGCAGCCCTACAGCCTTACCACCGGGGGCCCCAGGGGCAGTGGCATGGCAAGGCCCGAAATGAGGACCATAGCCCCAAGAGCAGGCCAGGCACACTCTGCAGAACTCCCTGGCTGAGCAGAATTAATTAAAAGCCACAAGCTAAATAAACCACCCCGGGGAAGATTATCTCCCTCCATAATTGAATTGTGAACTCCGCTCTCCAAGGTTCAACTGTCTTAAATTAATGAGCCCTGTCTGGTGGGACCCCAGGCGGTTCTTGAAATGGAAATCCCAAGTCCCTCCTGCCAGGGCCCTTCCCTGCTGCCTGCCTGCTGTTGAGCTCACAGCTTCCTTCCTGCACAATCGAATCTGAGCAGCTCGGGACCACGTCTGTCTACACCGAAGCCATCACTGCAGTTCTGCCCAGAACTTGGGCTGGAATAAGCCCCTTCTGCAGGTGAGTATGGGCAGTGCTCAGATCTGGGTCAGACCTGAGGCAGGGCTCTGCTCACTTGGTGCTGCTGGTCCTTGACATGTTCAGGACCCTGCCCCTCGCCACGGCCAGCACAACGCGGGCGGCGACCATTCCTGCACTGCACCCTGTGCTGAGTAGGTGTACACTGAGTCACTCCTCGGCTCTGGGTCCTGGACACGCTGCCTGCGGCCTCTCCCCATCCCCTAGAGGTGAAGTCACCGTTGTGTTGTCACAAACGAGGGCTTGATGGAGCGGAACACCGGGTGTGGCACAAGTGATGGCTCGCAGCCGACCACCACTGGCTCTGAGGACCGACTCGCTCAGTCCCTGAAGCAAGGGACCCCTCAGCACGGCCTGCTCCTGCTGGGAGCTCCAGGGCGCGGCACTTCTGTGGGTGCTGCAGGTGACACACACATTTCTCCTGGCCTATGCGAACATCCGACTTCCAGGTCGCCAGGTCCCCACCAGGGCACTTGCAGCTGCACTCAGAGCCCAGAGCCCAGCAAGGTCAGGCACCACACAGCCTCCGGGGCTGGAACACCTGGGTCCCAGAACTTGTGTGGAGCCCTGGCCCAGGGTCATGGAGTTTGGGGTGACTCGGGTGGATGAGGCCCCGTCCCTTCTAAGAGGACACACCAGAGTCCATGCTGTCTGCTGCACAGACTTGGCGGGAAGACGGCCCCCTCTACCAGCTGGAGCCCCCAGCCTGTCCTCACAGTGCCACCTGGTCCCAGCACCCGGCGGGGCTGCCCAGCCCCCAGTGCTGTCATAGCACTTTGACGGCCCTACCTGCCCTTCCTTCCTCCATCCAAACAGCAGGTGGAGACCACACAAGAGAGGGTGTGGACAGTGGACGGCACTGAGCCACACACTGGGGAAGGGCCCTCCAGCGGCTCTGGGGTGTTCCGAGTGCACCACCGACTCCTCGGCGGGCCAGGCCACAGCTGTCCCGAGCCACCTGCCCCCTGGTGGGCCTTGCACCCTGGGTTATGGTAGGTGAGATGGCCGGGCTCTCAGCCTCTGCCCCGACAGGGGTCTCATCCTCTCATGCTGAGTGGCCCCTTGTCTATGTGCTGGGCAGTTTCGAGCTCCTTACGCAAAGCAGTGCTCCCTGCTCCTGGACCCGAGCACAGCTTCGGCCCCAGTGAGGCACACCTGCTCTCAACATGTGTGCTCCTGAGTGCGCACAGGTGCGTCCCACCCCAGGCAGCAGGCTTCACTCGTCCCAGCATGAGTGCTCTGGAGCCAGGCAGACCTGAGGGTCCCTGTGTCCCACGCCACACTGGTATTCCCCAGCCTTAGCTAACCAAGCTCTGCTTATCTTCAAATGCGTGGCGTCATTTATTTAGGAAGCAGGACCAGCACGCCTGGAGCCCTACGGCCCTCAGCACCCACGGGCAGCACTGCCTGGTCGCTTAGCGGGTCAGCTTCTCCCACCGTTCCCGAGGAATTCTCTGTGGTTTCTCAGTTTTTTCATTCTTTGGAGAATATCTGATTAGTTTCTGTAATCAAACCCACCTAGACAAGTCCTTAGTAGGCCACGCGGTGTGTTAGCCCATAAAGATGGGGAAGCGTCATGCTGAACATTTATAGACTATGAGGGCTGTGGGTTCTGTACAGTGACAACTCAGCACGCCAACTGGGGGCCTGCAGGGACCCACGAGCCCAAAGTCACCCACGGGGCCCGAGGTGCTGGGCGTGTTTTGCCTGCCAAGAGTGGATATCGTGACCCCAGCATCCCTCCCCACTGTCATGCCTACAGCGGAGCACAGGGGCAGAGCTCACTTTGGGCAGCAGGGGCTTCTCATGCTGAACAGCGCCACTGCAGCTGTGCCACCCCTGCCCAGGCAGCACTGGGCCGAGCCCCACCCACATGGGGCAGGCCTGGCCACTCCTCCACCCTCTCCCCAGGTCCCCCACCACGTCCTATGGGTGGACAAGCATGTTCTTCAGCTGTGTTTAAAAAGCTGAAGCACCAGCCAGGTGTATCCCTTTACCCCCAGCCCTCTGGGAGGCTGAGGCAAGAGAACTTCAAGTCTGAGCCTGGCCTAGAAAACTCAACTACTTAGAACAACCCTGTCTCAAAAACAAAGAGCTGTGGAGCAGCTCCATGCCAAAGCCATTGGTCCAATCCACACAGCTGGGAACAAACGAATGAGTGAATGAACGAGCAGGGCTAGGGACATGGCCCAGTGCAAAGTCTGGGTTCCTTCTCAGAAGCCCAAAATCAAAGACGAGCACTGGCTTCTAAGTAAGTGGCGCCTCCAGAGGGTCAGGTTTCTCATGCGCTGTTTCCTGTTCCTACTCCCCAAAACACAAGTGTCCTCAAAATCGCCCCAAGGAGCCTAACATTTGCCGTACAGGAGGGGACCCACATGGAGGCAGGAACCATGGCAGGGCCCATGCCCATCTGCAAGGTGGGCCTGTGGGCCCCTGAAGCAGCAGCCCAAAGGCCTGTGGTGAGCACTACCTAGTGACAAACACAGTGACAGTAACATGTTAAGCCCACCTCTGACTTCCAACCCCGTGAGCTTGGCCAGAGACCTCCCAGAAGGAAGGCATCATGGCTCTGGCGAGGGAGGCACCCAGCTGGAGGGAGAAGCCCGGGGGGCCTGGCTCAGGAAAGCACCTCAAGGACAGCAGCCAGGACACAGTGTGGCTTGGCAGGGGGCGGTCCTGTCGGGATGTCATGGCTAAAATGCCCTTGTTGGCTGGAATTCCAGTTTACGCAGGCACCAGGCTGGTAGTGGCAGCCCTGCCTCAACTCTGACCAGACACAGTGGCCGCCACTCTTGGGGACCCGGAACCCCAGTGCTCAAGGCCCTCACGTCCTCACCAACGCCCTTCCGGACAGAGGCAGGGCCACTCTACACAGAGCAGGACGCCCAGGGCCCCAGGGCTCTGCGCAGTCGAACCTACTACAACTATGCCATCAGCAAATTAAAATCAATTGAAATCAATTTAGCCGGATAAAGTCTCCCTCCTGGCTGCAGCTCATCTGCCGCCCTGCCAGCGCCAGCAAGGAAACAGGTGCTTGTAAATTAATTAGCCTCCCGCAACACACCTTAAAACGAGTTTCCCAGCACCGCCTGGCAGGGAGCCATCCTGGCCCCGAGATGATCAACGTCTGTAAATATTGAGATTTGATAAAGTGCGGCGGCTCCGGCGGCAGATGGCTGGGGACGGTCGCCGACACCGCGCGCGCGCGGGAAGCCGCGCCGGCCTCCTCTGGGACCGCGCGGGCCTAGCCCCTCCACAGCTATTTGCCTCCTAATTGAAAATCCTTATTCCCAGATGGAGCCGGCGTGCGTCCGCGGCAGGCACCGGGCGCTGCTTGACTGTTGATACTCGGGTAATTGCTTTCAGTAATGCAGGTTAAATGTGACATTTAGTGCTTAATAAAAATTATCAAGGCCAAAGCCGTTTATCATTCCCACACTTTGGGCTGTCACTGCCGAGGGGCCTCTCCATTCATTCAGCTTCCGGGAGGAGCCGCCCCGCCGCCTGCGCGCTCGGAGGACTACCGCTTTGTCGCACCTCGCCCATCCCTCCTCCCTTCTCACACTTTTAAAAGATTTGTCTGTGAACAAACACACTCACCCTGAGCCCAGGCACGTGGTGCTGCTGCTGCCTGCTCAGCCGCGGAGAAGGATGCAGGTGAGAGACACGGCTTCGATGCCCACAGGGAGGGCAGTGCTGAGCTGCCCCTGCTGCAGCAGTGACCTGGGAGGCGGGCGAGGGCTCAACGTGAGCACAGGAACTCGGGGAGCGGGGCGTGGCGACGCACACCTGTACCCTCAGCACTCCAGAGGCTGAGGCAGGAGGATGCCTGTGAGTTCAGGGCCACCCTGAATTATATATAGTTAGACCCAGGCTAAACCTCAAAAAGAGCTGGCCTTCCCGAAGTATAATCATATGCCAATGGCCACTCCCTAAGAATAAACAAGAGAAAGCCCCAGACTCACGCAGCAGCAGGAGCTGGGCGTGGTGTCCCCTGAGGTGGCCATCCTGCAGGAAGCTAGGCCGCCCTTGGCCAGGTCCCCAGGAGCCCCCTGCCCCACTTTGGCCCCTGAACAGCCCAACAGCATTTTAGTCAAGGAAGGAGGATTGTTCAGAACTCATGCTCTGCTCTGGACAGGAGTAGGCTGGGGAGGTCGAGAGTCCGTAAGGCCGTGGAGCTCCACCTCCGTAGGCCTGCTGGCTCCTCTGGCGGTCATCTTCCTGTGAGACAACGAAGAAGCGACACGGCCAGCATCCATGGCAGAGCATGCAAGGACCATACCTAGCCCTCCTCGCTCTTCCTGCTGCTCCTCTGGTCCCTGCGGGGTGGGACGATGTCCCAGTGGCTGCCACCCGTCTCCTGCACCTCCGCAGTCCCTGCCTGCTCCCACTGAGCCGTCGCTGTGTGCATGCTTTCACTCTATGTGTGGTCAGCCCTGTGTGACAACAGGATGGCACAGTGCTTTGGGCATTGGTCCTGGTGTTGGGGCTTTAAAGTGGACATCTGGGAGATTCTTAATGCTTAACGATTATAAATGGGTAATCACAGATGACACTATGCACAGATTCCTGTATAAATCCCTGCATATTTTTGATTCTACTCATTTTTTTGGTAGTACTTGGAATGGAACGCAGAGTCTCCATACTCAGGTGCATCCTTTTACATTTTCTAGTTTTCATTTTGAGCTGGGGTCATCAGGTGAGGCTCCAGCTCAGTCTTCTGCCTGCTCCCAAGTGTGCACCCCGCTGTGCCTGGCTCTGATCCACTTTTTAGAGTGTGCTACAAGGGAAGCTGCTGCCGTAACTGTGACCGGAGCGGCTGCTTGGGGAGACAAGAGGACCTTCGCCTGCTTTCCCTACAACCTGGCAGGCAGCCCCCCACCCCTTTGAGAATGAGCAGAGCCCTTCTTTGCAGCTTGGTGGCCAGAAAGGACGTCTTATTTTATTTGATACTTCAGAAACTAAGAGAAGTGTCACATGCTCGGGGCGTCCTGGCCGCCTGTATTTCTGCTTTTCTCATTGGTTAGGTGCAAGGAGTCACGCCACCCTGGCCTGTGTGCTAGCGTCATCTGCTGAAGGCATGTCCCCCGGGCAGTCATTTTATGTTACTCTGAACTTATTTTTCAGGAGACAGAAATATATTCTGTCCTAAATCTACCAAACCTCCCTACGTCTGCGCCCGTTGGTGTGAGGAAGGGGGGCGCTCACACATGACTGTTTAGCGTCCTTTGCGCCTTTTCTTACTGGAAGATGGAATGCTTTGCATTCAAGCTCTCCCTCCACTGAGGCAGAGTAACGCGTGGAGTCTGGGGACCGTGACTCTCCTGCCTGCGGCCAGGCCCCTCTCGGGACTCTGTAAGGCGTGCACGCCCAGCCCCTACTGCCTGGGGCCTCTCGAGCCTGCAGCTCTGGGCTGCAGGGCAGCACCACGCACTCCTAGCGTCCACAGCTACTCACAGCACTTAAGTCACTGCTGATGAACACATGACGTGGCTTTTACAAGTTTTCTGGTTTTCAAAATACTGGTTTATTGCATATAGAGTCTGAAGTACTTTTATCATGTACATAGGAAGCTGTGTTGTGAGCTGCTCTGTAAGGCAGGTAAACCAGGATACGCTGAGCATTCAAGCTGCCAGCTGGGTTGTATTGGGGGAAGCACAGTAACGGCAGACTTTCTCAGTTCTAAATGTATTTGCTCTCTGCGTATCAGCACACTAAATCAGAGGGTGACCGAGTCATGGACGGTCACATGTGCCACCCACAAGGGACCCAGGGTCTTCAACAACAAAATGATGCTGGCTAGGTTTGGGAAGGAGGCAGCTTTTCAGTGTTGATGGTTTGTCCTCTCCTCTGAGGGTACTAACAGGTGTTTAGGACTTTCGAAGGTAGTAGATGCAGACTGGCCCAGCTTCCCGTAGGCCGCCGCTCTACAAGCCAGTTCCCATGGTCAGCCTCTCATTTGCCCGTGAGTCAATGTCCTGACGCACAGCACCACGACACTGCACAAGGCCACTGCATAGGGACGCCAGAGGGATCCAGGCTTCCCCAGGAGAACTGGAACTTTCTGCAGCCACCATCTCTGAGACTACCTCTGCAGTTCGTAAGCCCCCAGATACAGTGAGATCTGCTCTTGGGAGACCTTCAGGGAGGCCACTGATGTAAGAGGTGTGATCAAAACTACAATGAATGTATAATTTTCTTCAATTATTATGCAGAAAGACACACTGCTGTGAATCCCCTCAGAGCACTCACCGCACTTGGAACACCCTCCTCCCCTGGTCCTTGCCCCTTCCTGCAGAGCTCTGGGGTCCTCCGTCCTAAGGGACATTAGCTGGCTGTCCTGGCTGCCCCGATGTCCTGAATCAACTCAACACCTTTTCATCTTGGGGTAGTTTGACCGCGGGAACAGCCAGAAGTCATAGAATGGGAGATCCCATGACTACGGGGGTGATGACGCAGTGTCATGTTTTCACAGTCCACTGTGTGGTGCTCGGCAGCAGAATTCACCGCATTTTTGATCCCATCTGGTAAAGGCCTTCACTTCCCTCCAGCCTGTCCTGATTTCTCGATGGATTCAGGGCTTCTCCGTGGTGTTGGAGTCTCACAGAGGGATTCAGAATCCTTAGCGGTGCCCACGTCCCTCCCAGCAGCAGCGCCCAGGAGCTATCACCGCAGGGCAGGGCCGGGCTAGGCCGGCCCAGTGCTCCGGAAAGCCCCTCCACCAGCCCAGCCCGCCCAGCCTACGGTCGGCCTGCAGCACCTGCAGCCTCCGCTCATCCAACCCCGGCCGTGGCAGAGAGCCTGTGCCTCGTGCAATGTCCCACCCGGGGTAGGGATGCAGTTCTGGGTCCGTGACTGTTGCTGCCAGAGAATCCAGCGCAGCGTGACACGAAGGCTCCTGCGAGCCGGTGGTTCTCAAGCCCTTAAGACCTCCCTCGGACTTCTCCCTCTCTCAGGTCTGCGTTCCCCTCACTATGCAGGGACTCCTCCCACCGGCGTCTTGCACTAGCCACCCATTCTACAGAGAGGCTGTGTATCCACAAGCCTCTGGGGAGAAAAACTCAGGAAAATTGTATCCCGGGTGCTAAACGACTTAATGGGTAATAAAATGGCGTGTGCTTCTGAGACTGCTATTTAAAAACCCGCTTGACATTTTATGTAAAATGAACACTAGTTTTTATGTAATCATGGGACCATACCCAGCTTTGCTGCCAAGTTTGCTATTTATGGAAGATGCGCGTTTTCAAAGCAAGTTTGATGCTACTTCCGGGCCCCCTTACGGAGGTCATAGAGGTCGCTGACCGCCTGGCCCGCCCCAAGCTGTGGGGAGGTACAGTGTCTTCCACCAGGACCTCAAGATGATACTCAACATCAGAGCACTGTGGGCAGTGGGCAGGCGTCAGCGAGGGACACTGGCAGGACCCTGGCCCCGATCACCGTGCCACTGCCCCGGCCCCCCACAGACTCGCAAAGCCCCACCCCTCCCAGGCTGTTGTGCATGAGTGCTGTCCTTTCTGTGTCACCCCCCCACCCCTGACCACACATTGTCTGTGCCCACGCATTCCGGGTGCTCAGGGCACCCTCGCCCCACCCTTGGGCGCCATCTCCCCAAGTGTGACCACCAGATGCCCAGATGTCACGAACAGAGGTCAAAGTCTCCCAGGTGGGCATAGCTCCATGCACAAGCCCTGAGTTCAACCCCCAGGGCCACAGAAAAGGCCTCAGGGAGAGAAGCCACAGAGCTGAGACCACAAAGCCAGATTCAGCACAGCACAGGCTGCTGCCCAGCACGTCCAGCTTCCACCATGAAGTGATAAGAAGCATGGTTTTAAGGGTACAGGGACTCCTGCCCCTCCCACTGAGCTTCCACAGTGACTGCGGGCCTCGGCAGAGCCAGCAAGTCTCTTCTGTCAGCACCTTTGAAACCAGCCTGGGCCGTAGGGTTGGCGGACACCCCAGCCCCTGAGTCTAGGGCTGGAGGCCTGAAGCCCGAGTTCACACAGCACTGCAGCCTGGGAGACTCCTGGGGGATCCTTCCTGCGTCCTCCAGCCTCTGGGTTGGCCTCTGGGGTCCTGCGGGACACACAGGTCCCTACCTCTGTCTTCAAGTCTCCCAGGCCCCAGGCGTACGTGGCAGGACCGTCCTGCTCCACACGACCTCCAGGACCTGAGCCTGCTGGAAGGCTTGTGTCTGCTGCATCTGCGTGAGCACATGCCTGTGTGTACTGAGCAGCGCTGGCCAGCTTCACTGCTCGCCATGGGTCTCCACACAGCTGTGGACCACTATCCCCTGGGCAAGGACAGATGCAGAAGTCCCAGCCCCACCTGCCCAGGACAGGACTCAGACCCACCTCACCGCAGACCCCGCCTTCCACGCAGCACTCAGGAGACTCAGCTAGAGGACGGGGGACTCTCCGCTCTGCTCCTGGCTAGCACTGTGGAGCTGCCAGCATGGGCTGGCTCTTGACTCTCGTGGGCCCCACTTGAATGGGGAAAATTGAGAGAAGAGCTGACCAGGGACATACAAAGTTCCAGGCAGGCATGAAGGAATACACTATACTCCAGCACTATGGGAAGCTGAAGCAGGAGGGTCTGAGTTCAAGCCGAGCCTGAGCAACTTGATGGCTTCAGGACTCAGTAAGACCCTGTCTGCCTGGATGCGCGTGACGCAGCACAGTCCGGTCTCCAGCACCAAATAAATTACTACATAGAAGTTTCCTGGGTAGTAAGAGCCATGGTGGCCTCAACAGTCAGGAATTTGATCCACAGAGTGGGCGGGGCTGGTGCAACTTGGGCAATGGTGGGAATTGAAGAAGCCCCTCCCCCCAGCCTGCATCCTGCAGAAGTGGGCTCGGAGGGGTGGGGGAAGCAGGAAGCCTCAGAGAACGCTGTGGCCTGGGTGGCAGGCATCAACCACAAACTCAAAGCTCCCTGCCTAGTACAAGCTTTAAAAAGCAAGCCCTTTAGGGGGCAGGGAGATAGCTCAGTAGAATAAGTGCTTGCCTGGCAAGCACAAGGGCCTGAGTTCAATGCCCAGTTCTGCCAAAAAAAAAAAAGCCAGCCCTTGAGGAGTGTTCTGCATGGTAAATGTGTGCATGTGCAGAGGACAGGCCGCATGCTGGGCTCCGAGTGAGCGGGCGCTACCCGCTACCCACTACCCGCAGCAGGAGCTGGAGCTCTAGGAGATTCAGGCGATTGCCAGGCCCCCCCTACAGGTGCCCTGGGACATAGAAAGGGAAACCCCACATGTGCACGTTGGATTCCCCTGGGCCCATGGAGCCAGGATCTTCACCCCAAGCGTGCCGGGTGCCCGTAGGAGGGCCAGAGGGGAAGCTTCTGCCCACTTGTGAGCCCATCCAACCCTGAGTTGCTATAACTGGCATGTGACTGGCCACCAAAGAGGGTCCTCAGAGCTGAATTACAAGGCTGGGCCCCTGCAGCCATGGGAGACACTGAATGGAACCGAGCTGGTCAGGAATAAGTGCCAGCTGGGCAGGGACACCTGCCTACACATCAAGTCTATCACAAAATTAGATTAAATATGGAGTTCATTGCTAAAATGCAAACTTAAAAACAAGGCAACCAGGAAAACACTCCTGACTGCTCTCACCCAGGTTTTTGGATGCTTTTCAATCAATAATTCTTAGATTTCAACCTGAGCAGGAGTCTTGTCTGTGGTCACAGAACTGTAGCAAACCGGAAAGGGCAGGAGAGTCCTCTCTCCTGAAAGGAGGAGGAGGAGCAGGGGGAAGGGTGAGGAGGCTGGGAACACAGACCTGCACTTGGTGGGTGGCAGAGGAGACTCGTGCTGGCCCCTTGGGCGGCTGTGTGCAGCTCGACGCAGCCCTGGCCATCCTCTGGAGAGCATGACGGCATGTGCCTGACACCCCAGCACTCAGGATGCTAAGGCAGAAGCACTGTGTGAGTTTGAGGCTAGCCTGGGCTGCACATACATAACGAGCCCAAGGACTCAAAACATTCACATCACAGGGGCACTCTGCTGGCCATGAACGCACTGCTCTGTGGCATGAGCCAGCCTGGATGCAACCCAGCAGCCCTGGGTTGTGGAGCTGTGGAACAAGAGAGATGTCAGGAGCCCAGAGCAGAGACAGATAGGGCCCCTGCCGCAGAAGTCAGCACAGGGCTATAGTAAAGGCACAGTGAGGAGGGAGGAGCCGGAGGGATGTCACACAGCAAGCTTGCCTGATACAGGAGGTGGGGGCTGTTGGCGGTGTGGCGCTGCCAGACCAGGATCCTTCAGAGGACACACAGGGCCTCTCAGCCAGAAGGACACCTGGGGCTTTCCTTACCTGCCCCTTCCTATACCTGGGAAGCAGCCCTCCTCTTCCTGTGTGACCCCACATGCATCCTGTGACCATTTCAATGCACCACCCCTCTGAGCCAGGGACTCTGAGCACAGAACCCTGAGTTTTCCATCCAGGTGTCACCAGTGATGATGCCTTGTACCTGTGGGTATTTAGGATGGGTAAGTAAGTGGATGGATGGATGGATAGATGGATGGATGGATGGATGGATGGATGGATGGATGGATGGATGGATGGATGGATGGATGGATAGATGGATGGGTGGATGGATGGATGG